>JAVQJG010246948.1:0-14293 GCA_036024015.1 Craterocephalus amniculus | reverse complement strand
AAAACTAAAGCAGCGCAAACGATCATTTTTTCTGCACAAACCAGCACTAACGTAGCACAAACGATTGAGACCATTTTCACTAAGTTTTGCGTGGGGTGGGGGGCCAACTTCACGCAGGTCAGCGCAGCCCAACATGCCTCTTGATAAGACTCTTATCAAGAGGCATGTTTAATGGGCTGCGCTATTTTGCCCCAGGCAACCGCCTGTAGGTAAAGCCGGCCCTGATACCGAAGAGGACTTGTATTTGTCATTAAATTAGAACATTTAGCTGTTGATTCATGGTTGAGACGCTTCTTTTTGTTTGATGTGAGTACTGCAAGTCACATCAACATCATCCATACAATGTATCACATATTAGTTAACTGAGAAAACATTTGTCATTGCTGAAAACTTCTTATAATTTAATAAAGAGCAGGTGAAAATCATTAAACAGCAAGTAAGTCAAGTTTCCAAATGCTTTTCACACACAGTCACAAAGTGCCATACACATAAAGAATTTATTGTTTATTTGGAGAGCTGCATCTAATTGCAACTGCTTTTCTAAAATGGTCCAACTCCATATCCTTTTAAAAAGTTACTCCAATAATATCAATATAAACACCCACAGACATCAATACCAAATATATGTAGTAAAAAGGTCAAATAATTAAGAAAATGATGTGCCATTACAGTCAATAAAAAGCTGTTAACGGTAAAAATCAGTACAAGACTGGCATCCATGTTGAATTAAAATGAAAAACAAAAAGGAACAAACTCTTCTGCTATATAGTTGGAGAGTGTCTGAACTATATTATTTCTAATTTGGTATCACACCTTCATGTTTTTAGCTCCCAGACCTTTTTGGTTTTTTAAGTGCAGTTTGTCACATCAGACGATCCCTCAATTTCTCAGTAGTGGGCAGTGTTAGCTTAAACTTAAATGCCCAGCGTACCAGGCCTGACCCCAGCTCTTACCTTTGACTTACCACCTGACTGACTTTATAACATTTTCAAGAAGAATACTTGAATACTTACATTTCACGTGTCTGCAGTTGGACCATGAACAACTGCAGGCCAAAGTGGATGAAACACGCAGGCGACCACTGAGCAGAGCTCATGTTAGCTAATTTCTCCGGGTTCTTACAATTTGAACTTCAAAGTTGGGTTATCAGGCTATTCCTCTTATTTTTGGTGTCTTGCATAAAGAAATGACGTTAATATGGCCAATATTTAAATAAAAATATAGATATTTTTTGTAATAATTTACATAATTCACCCAACTTAATTTTCCTAGCGGCTGCAGTTTCCAGTGCTATGATTATGGTGCATTCAGTGTCTGCCTCTAGAAATCTGAATTTCTCGATATCTGATTTTTAAAAAAAAATATATATATATACATAAAAAGATTATATACAGTAAGCTACTGCACAACTCCTTTAATTATATAAGTTAAATAAACTATAAAGTTAATCATATTTTATGTTAACTATAAAGCAAAACACTTCAGCGTCACCTGAAGCTGATGTTATTCAAAGATAATATGTAGATAACTGTTTAGTGATGTAATGTTATTTTGCAAAATCCCAGAATGATAAATTCAAAGGGGCTTAGAAAATGCCCAAAATACCAGGTTTTAACTTTAGTTTTGAGATGGTGACTTCAGATACATAAATTTAACACTAAAATAAGTTTTCCACATATCTCTTTTAAATCTGGTGTAACTGTTTTAAAACAGTTAATCATGACTGCTTTAAGGAGGTTTGAACAGCTTGAAATGGTTAATGTGTACATGAGAAACTTGGAGTGTCTTGGTGAAATTTTGCACTAAATTTCATAAAAGAGACTGGACAACTTTGTTGTCTACATGGTCTTGAAAAGAAGTGTGTACAACCTGCACTAATATGATATCAGCAATGCTAAAAATAATAAAAACTACTAATTTAGAGTTCCCAAACTTCTGATAGTTCATTCATGGGTGCTGGGGCAGGGCCACTTCCACATGTTAGACAAATTGGCATGCTTTATGTAAAATAGCCTATATCACTATAAATTAATTACATCTTGTTACAATTCATAACTCTGTGGGAAAAACCTGCATCCAAACATTCATTTGGATCTATTTTCACAGTTCCTAACTACTTGAACATTTCAGGCAGCTCATCACCACCTATTCCCATAATGCAGCGTTTCAGGACATCACATTTGATTTGATTTGATTTATTTCAGATCCCCATTAGCTGGCAAAGCCAAAGCTCTTCTTCCTGGGGTCCAGACAAAAATCACATGACATTGTAACAAATGATACTTTAAAAAGTAATGCCAAAAAGCCTTTTCAAGTTTCTCATAAATTAAATCACATGGATTTGAAACTGCACAGGTCTGAGTTAGGTGTTTTGCAGAAAGGAAACTTCTAAAACGTGTTTAAATTACTATGGTTGTGACGTCATCGGCAAGCGACCATACTATCATCAGGGTAAGCGCATTTCATGCCGCCGGAGCGACGGAGGGAGAAGCTGGTATGAAATGTGATAATTGTTATCCTCGCCAATCTGTTATATTATGTTCAAACACTGGGATATTTGAATGTTCGTTTAGTTGGAGGTCGTAGAGTGAATTACTAAAGTCGTAGGAGCAGCGGTTGCCTCACAACTAAAACTAGCTACGCTAGTTTCACATTCGTAAGGCGGTTAGCTACGTTTGCCCATAAAGTTTTCATTCATCAACACACGAGAGCAAATTTTGAAGTACTGTGTTTAAAGGGCAAAACGGATTTATATCCTAACCAGCCTGAAAAATAACCACTATCCACGTGCCCGTTTTCCATTTCGCAACTTAACCAGCATTTAAAGGCAAAACTATGCAACATTGGCACAAAGTGTTCCAAGTCAGTCCAGCACTCGAAAGAAAACAAACACGGAGGCCGTTCTTCCATTTCTCAGTGGTTCATTTGCAGGAGTGGCATTTGTACTAGTGATGTCAACTGTGGAAGATTGATCAGTTACTCTTTGAGACTAACATTTTGTAACTCAAGAAATTAAACTGATTATGAAACTGTGCTGCTGATGTAAGCTTTGGCATCTTAGTTTAAAATTATGAATTAACATAAACTCATGTATTGTGTTTTACAGGCTTAATAATATGGAGTTGTTAAATGTCCCGCTGGGCTTGGGTGTAGTCGCAGGACTGGGTTGCGGACTCTTCCTCGGGTGGAACCTTCGGGGCCGGTTTTGCCCCGCATCCAAAAGCCTGATGACAGCAATGGGCAACAGCGGGGAAGCAAGTGTGATGGGAGAAGGAGGCGAGTTTAAGATGATTCTGGTGGTCCGAAATGATCTGAAGATGGGCAAAGGGAAGGTTGCCGCCCAGTGTTCCCACGCTGCTGTATCAGCTTACAAGCAGGTTCAACGCAGGAACCCAGAGCTTCTTAAACAATGGGAGTACTGTGGCCAGCCCAAGGTGGTGGTGAAGGCCCCAGATGAGGACACCCTAATTGATCTGCTGGGTCATGCCAAAGAAGTTGGCCTGACTGTGAGCCTCATCCAAGATGCAGGGAGGACACAAATTGCCCCAGGGTCACGCACTGTGCTTGGTATCGGTCCAGGCCCGGCTGATCTGATCGACAGTGTCACTGGAGACTTAAAGCTTTATTAAAGTTTCTGTTTGCAGCTTTAGGACAACCCTTGTGTACTCTGATATAACTGTTTGCAATGTAAACTGAGATATAATAAGTTAATGATTTTTTACAACAGCTGTCTCAGTTCAGTACAGATATCAGTTTATTACTGTTAAGCAGTAATGACAAATTTGGGTAAAATGTTATTTACTATGGTCAGTGAATGTGCCCCGATCAGTTTCACTTATCTGCCTGTAAAGTGAGTTAACACAGAAACTGAATGATTCTGGGTTTTTGAATGATGGCCTTAATGAGGATCTCTTATGAGTAAAAATCTACCAGTCATATGTTTGCCAATTTTATTTATACATTGGCCTACAGTGTTTTATATTTAAAATTCTTAATTTCCTATGATCGATTAAACCAATTAGCAGCTAATGTTGATGGCCTTTACTTACTCCTTTTTCTACTGCGGCTAATTTTGAAGGGTAATATGAACAGATTGGAAAAGTTGGTTTGAAACTATTTCCAAATTACCCTCAGTACTGTTTTTTCCTTCAAATATTGAAAAAGGCATGTTTCGGCAAACACACACTCGATCCTGACATCTGTTGTCAGTCTGTAATGGCTTATTCAGAGTTGAACAGTAAATCTGCTGGGTTTCAACTCAACATGTTCTCAGTCTCATACTTACTGCATATTGAAGAAGCAGTTTGTCCTTAATTGTTTACTAAATGACAAATTGAAAATATCCTATCCTCGGTGTAGTCATTTTATTAATTATGTAATGCGATAAAGGTCACAGTAAATTCAATTATTCTTAGTACTGCACCAAGTGTTGAATGCTTATATAATGTATGATATTAGAATTGTGAGGAGAGTTTGGTTTAATATGCAAAGACAATTTTAAATAACTTATTCATGTCTTGTCTCACTTATGAAATAAACTGCTGAGTTTTCATTTAGGTGTAAAACTTTCATAAATGCTCCACCTATAACAGATCTGAAGAAAAAAAAATTGTAGAGGCAAAGAACACCATTTACTGTATACCTTGATATGAAGTAGACTCAAAACATCAGATCCAATACAGTCTATAATCTATAATAAGGATCAAATGGGGTGTGACGTCAAACTGATATTTCCAGAGTATATGTAATAAAGGTGCAGTTTAGTCTCCAAGTCCAAATGAATAGGATTCATGATTAAAAAAAATCAAGTTTCACTTTTTCTTAAATGTAAACATACTGCCATCTGTAAACATGTTGGAAAGTGTCTGTTACAACCTGTGTCTCGCTTTTATCCAAAGTTCTGGTCTGGATGACCAGAAACCTGCCAACCTAAAAAAACTTGATATGTCTGATTTACTTCAGAATTCTGACAACACGTACCAGCAGAGGGTGCTAAATTACACTATGCATGTAAAAAGGCAGCCTCTGAATGATCCATGGACTCCCTGTTAAGTCCATTACCCAAATCTTGCATTACAAAACAGTAAACTGAATCATGATTCTGTTTCATAGTTTCAACATATGAGACTGATTGAGACTCATAACTTTAGCACACTTGTAAGCTTATGTCCGCTTTAAATTGCTTAAGTTCAGTTTATATCCTGCAAGCCAATTGAAAAAAGCCATTCTCTATCCGGCATATTTAAGATGCAACGCTTCTCCAACACATCTGAATCAAATGGCCGACTTCCCTCATGCACATCTCTCGGCTCTGCAGAGGCTGGAGAAAGGGGCACATCTTAAAGTTGCAAGTTAGTAGCTCTTGAAGACTGGACACTGGCACCCCTGGCCAAGGCACATCAAAAAAATAATCCTAAATAATTTAAAACCATATATATAAGAAATCACACTTGACAAACAAGAAGCCTTTATTTTTTTTAAGTGGAAAGCAAAACCGCTGTTTCATTCATTATGATCCTGATTATGCACAATCAAGTATTGTAAGTGCACAATTTAAATCTAAAGTAATTTAGACAAGAATATAAGGAGTTAATGATTGATTTCCTATATAGACGCAAGCCTTCGATAAAAACTTCAAACCCCCACATGTGCTGTGATATTGTTTCATGTTTGGATGAGGTCAAATGAAAGTTAAATGCAACCCACAACAGGACACAAAGAGAAATGTGGAAAAAAAAAAATCTCCTGCACACTCGGTAACAGAGTCCAAAATGATGCAAGAGGGGGGCGATGTTAGACACACTAAACAGGTCTGCAGTCCCTCCTGAGGTCCCACTTTAGAGCAGTTTGTAAAGTACACAGAAATGTTCTCTGAAAGGAAATTAGTCTGAAAACTTCTGCATAGGCTTTGCTGGAAAGAACCAAACTTTCCTGGAAATTGTAAAATTCTCTTCAACAAACAGCCCTAAGGAGTAAGTGTGGGATTTTCACTAATAAAATGTAGTGTTTCAGGATTGTGGTCATGAAAACGGCAGTCTGGTGCTGCAATATAAAAGAACACAATAGCGGTTTTTGTGTCTGAATATACAATAATTAAATGCATTGTACAGTCGGACAGAAGAAGCTGCTCACACATGAGGAAGAGGTTTTACATTAATTTCTTCTCACAACAGAGTGCAAATCAGATGCTTCAAAACAGACCTTTTTAAATCTGGGAAGAGGACTGGATCTTCCCACGAGCCCCTCCCCCAAATGTACATAAACCATTTTCCCATTCAAATAAAATAGACATGAGAAAAATTAAACTAGTCAATATGGAATGTGAGAAAATTAATCTGTGATTGAATCTTTTAATATTTTTTGCCAACAGAAATAAAACTGAGTCCTTCATGACAGTTTAAAAAGAAAAAGGAGAAAAGGTAGAGAAAAAAAAAGGAGCAAAAGTTTGTCAGTATTATCTCCTGCTCCATGTGGAAGGCAGAGAGACAATAATGGTCTGGTGAAGGACTGTCGGAGATGGATGGATGGTGGCTCCAGCCTGGATGTGGAGAGAAGAAGAAGGGGTCTTTACATGCCGTAGCCAAAGCCTGCCGGAGCTGCTGGTTGACCGTATCCTGCAGGTGCCTGGTAGCCGTAGCCGTAAGGTTGCTGAGGGGCCACAGGTACACTGGGGCCTGCTGTCAGCATCAGCTGGGGTGTTCCTGAAATACACAGACGCAAAAACTTTCATGTGTGTCTTTTTTTCCCCCTTGTTTTGGAATAAAAAAATTCCAGCAACGTGAAATATATATATAGAATCATGACGTTATGATCAATGAAGTTGTACCCTGAACATACTTCTTGAGTTCTGTCTCCACTGATGTTTATAAAAACCCTCCAAAAGGCTCCTCCTAAATAATCTTACAACTCATGACATCATCCTACAGCAGCTCAGCCTCTCAGGTTGTGATGATCTTTAGATGATGTGTTAAATCATATTCTGGCTTCATTATGATATAAAACAAGATTTGTTACCTGGAACGCAGGTACTTAAATCCTGCTATTCCTAGCTATGTGATGCTAAATGACTGCAGAAAACTGTGGACAAGCTAAAGGGCTGTGTGGGAAGAAAGCTGCTCTTGTTACTAATCACAGCGAACTGGACATTGACACCACTATAGGCCTGTTACCATAGACGATGGGTTGCGTCTCTGTTGCCTGCTCCTCCTCTTTTCTTAAGGACTCTGAGGTTTCAAGTTTGTCTACCTGTATTGGGAAGAAATAAACACAATTACAACAAATTAGTGACTATTAATTAAATTACATGCTGAAAAACTGCAACAGTAACATATAAAATGCAAATGTTTTAGACTTATGTATATAGCTTGTTATCCATCATGACAAGCACATTAAAACCAATCTACAGCTGCAAAAAGTCCTGCTACAGATGGTCTGATCAATATAGGGCCCTTATCCAAATGTCCAGGAATCAGACTGAGGCTGAACAATAGAAAGTTATCCAAGATGCTTCAATCACTCAGCTGGTAAGTACAACCTGAACCTGCTTGAGAGTCCACATGCACCTTAAATGAAGTTAGTTGAAAGGTTAATGCTTAAAATGTTTGCACAGTGGTTACAATAATCAGCTTATGAAATGATTTTCACTAAATAAACCTACAAACTATACAGTTACACAAAACAATAAAATATCAATGAATACCTTCTTGATGGGGGTAAATTGCAGATTTCCAGCTCTTTTAATCATAGCATGAGAAATAAAACTGAAGATAATTTCTTTTTGATTTGTTCTGTCTAAACTTAAGTTAAACTAAAAAAATTTTAAATGTCTGAATAAAACCAGGAACCTCTTATGGCAGCAAGTCAGAGGCAGCAATAAGCACCATGTACATATAAATGCCAGAGAAGGAAAGCAGAAACACCTGGATGCAGGTTATTGCTCAAATAAAAATGAACAAGCGTTTACTCTGCAGTGCACATTGCTTGGCCATGCTCTTTCAGAAACATCACCATGTAAACAAAAACAGTCCTGCGCTTTGTGTAACACGGTCATAAGTAAGCTGCAGCACCGAGAATGCAGTACAGTGATTTAAAGGAGGTGCAAAGACTTGCAGGAAGCCAGCCAACCAACAGCCTGCTGCTGCTGCTAGCAACACGATCAGCATGTTTACACATGCATCCAACAGTACAGTAACTGGGTCAAAGACACCAACTTTTTGCAGAACACATACATACTTGAGGAAATGCACTTTTTAGGTTAGCTTAATAAAACTGACACTTTTTGTATTATTTTATATGTAAAATAAAGAAATCCACATTCATGCACTCAGTGTGCAAAAAATAAATAAATCTTGTGCATTTTCTCAAAATAAGCTACAGTGTTTTCCAGACTACTGCAGTTAAATGCAAAATATTTATTGGAGCCTGTTTGCATGGAACATTTCTTGACTTAACGGATCCATCAGTGGCTGTGTACAAGTCAAGAGTGCAATCTGTGTCTTAAACAAACTCATGCACACTCAAGTCTGCAGTCTCTTCAGCTGAAAACCAGACAAAAAATATAGAGCTTTTAAACTTTCACCTGTTCCTTAACTGCATCAACCTGTAAGAGAAAAGGTGCAGCACAAAATATGAAATATTCCTTCATGAAAAGACACCAGCAGATGCGGCAAGGAATGCAACCACAGATAAGTCGCTACACAAAATTCTGGGCATGCATTTTATATCAGGTTTTGACAGGTTGTTTTTTTTAAATCAAAATGAAACCAGTATATTCAGATTTTGAACACAATGAAGACTTATTCTGTCAACATATGTGGACGAGTTTTGTGTTTGTACAGATCTTCTAATGTGCCTCTTGTAGGAAGTCAAGTCCAGCCTGAAAAGAGCTGACCCACCTTGCTGAGGTACTCCCTCATGACCTGAATGAAGTATGGCATAGAAAAGTCCATGATGTTGTGCCTCCAGGCGGTCTCCAGCACCACATCAGGCCGCAGCAGGTCATAGCAGGAGAATAGGCAGGCGGCAAAACAATCTCTCTTGTTCTCCTGAAGGAACCAGGCGAGCAGCTCTTCTGCAAGCTCGATGTCTTTGGACTCTGATGCATACAGCATGGCATCCTGTTGGGGGACACAGTATGAAGGTCAAGAACAGACAATGCAGATCATCACCTACAAACAACTGTGACTCTTCATTCATGCAGCCCCACCCCTTTAACTCTAGCAAAGAAAATGCACCTTATAGAGCTTGTCCTTCTTGCATAGCTCCACACTCTGTTTCCAGCGGTTGTTGCCTTTGAAGAGGTAGGCAGCAATTCTTCTGAACTCAATCAGTTCGTGTTTCTCCAAACGCTGGGCCAGTGAGATGTTATCGAAGTTGTCATAGGCATCTATTGATGTCCTCAGTGCCTAACAAGCAAAAGTGTGGATATCAAATTAAATAACAGTGATTTTATTTACCCAAATTTTAACTGCATCACAAGTTGAGTGAATAATACTTTACCTGATAGTCCTCTTCTGTGATGAAGAGATTGTTAAGTGCTTCGTTGACTGATTTGTTGTTGTGGTTCTGTACTGACCGTAGGTAAGGTTTGACCAATGGCAGCTGTTTAACCTGTTAATAGATGTATCCAGAGGTAATCTTAAGTTAAACCCTGAACAACATGTCTATCTGTCCCTTTTTATCACTGTGTGAAAAATGAAATACCTTGGTGAAGAAGTTGACAGCACGTGAGTGGTCCAGTCGAGGGGAGAGCACTATAAGCAGATCATTCAGTAACAAAGGCTTAAACTCCAGATAGAACTGGGTGGCTTTGTAGTACAGCTCCACGTTAGCCACCTGTACAGAGAGCAGAGAGAAAGAGTAAATAACTACCATTTACAAAAAAAATTCTCAATCATTCAGGATACTCAATCTTGAGGCATAATCATAATTTTGCGCCAATATCTTCATAGCGCAATGTTTGATCTGAGTTCTGTAGCTGAGAAGAATTAAATCATTTACTCTTTAACGTAATAAAACCTAAAATAAACAAAAAAAAATTCTGATATCAAATAAAAGAGTACTTTGGTGATGATGTCTTTGAACTGGCCCTCCTTCCAGGCATCTGTTGGGTGATTCATCATGGTGATGATGGCATTGTCGAACTCCTCATATTTGTCGTAGAGGAACACCAGCTCGGCCCACAGGTGAGCCTGCTCCGCTGCTCTCAGGACCTTCGGTATGTTAACTCTGGACCAGAAGAGCTCCAGGTGCTCCCTCATCTTCTGAGGCTTGAACTTGGAGTACAGGATGGCAAGCTCTGTGAACATGCCCATGTGAGCACGCTCCAGGCCCAGGGCAGCCTCCAGCATGGTGATCAGTTCCTCAAAGTAGCCACGGTCCTGAGAGAAGAATGAGCATGGCATGGCTTAATTTGAACATGTCTACCAGTAGAATGGAAAAACTAAACAAAAATGAGTGCAAACTCTCAATATTTTCTTTTCTTTTTAAAATCTGGCTAATTCCTCTTACCTGGTAGTAGTTGATCAGTTCCTCGAGCTCATCAGCGTGCACCACAATGTGGAGGCCGCACATCTGGGCTAGTCTGAACTCCTTTCCATCCACACAAGCGAAGCAAACCTCTTTCCAGGTGCGGGTGCTGTTGGCCTTTCTGGCACCATCCACAGCAGCCTGGTACTCACCGAGGTGTACCAGAGTTGAAGCCAGACGACCAAAGTTGGAGACATTGTTGTAAAGCAGTTTAGCGGCATCATACATTTTCTCGTCGTAGCAGCGGTCGCCGACCTGAGGAAAAATGCAAAAACACAAAAAATACATAATCTTTTAGTGTTGCTCGGGCTGATTGGATGAGTTAGGGTCGCGTCAGAGGGAGGCCAACCTGTTGGATGTGAGCATTGTTGGGTCCATTGATGAACTCTTCAAGTTCGGCCAGGCGATTTGTTTTGGCCAGAGCAAAGATCAGCTCTGTCTCCACATAGGACTCACGGGCCTTCTTACGAGCCATCTGAAGGAATTTGACCAAGTCCTCCCAGTTACCTGAAGCACATTCAAAACAATATTGATCACTTTCATGAATAATTAATCACCATAAACACTAGAGCTGGTCAATATATTGAGTTTTCATATATCAAGACTTTGTCACACAAGATATAGAATAAGGGAAGTTTGTTTATATCGAGTTTTGAGTTAAAAGTATCTCTTTTTTTAGCATTTTGCACAACTCTATGTTTGTTATGGTCATATGGTTATGGTAAATATTCTTTATTATCTTTATACAGATATATATTAGTTTCAGTAAAATGTTTTAATGCACACGTGCTTCTGATACTTGCATGTAGCACTCAATGCTGTAAATTTCAACACTCTTTACTTGACCAAAATAATTTATTTGGAGATAAATACTGTATATCGTGATTAAGGAAAAAAATTATTGAGATATGAAAATTGGTTCATATTACCCAGCCCTAATTAATGGTAAACCCCCTCTCTGATCGCATACATGAACTGCTTGCAACTAGTGCAATTAATTCCTGTCAATAGAAATAGAAAGCCTTTATTGTCTTCATACAGAGTATTATTAGATTTATAATTACATTTATAATTTTTTAAAAATTGATTACTTTATTTATTATTCTTATTTCATCCTGTGATTACTTTATTTATTATTCCTATTGTTATTTTATCCTGTCTTGCTGTCTATTCACTGCTGTTTCTCTGCAAAATTCCCCAATGTGGGACGAATAAAGGTTTTCTGAATCTGAATTTAAAAAGCAACTCAATAAAGTGCACACAGGAACATACAATATAACTGGAAGTATCCTCAGCTTTCCCCTCTGATCACTGGGTTTAAAATGTTATTTAAGTGTTTTTATTAACCTGAAAATCTACCAATATGTAGTGTTATGACAGAAAACTGCAATACTCAAGAAAGAATCTATGAAATGAAGTCAATGAGTAAAAGAAACTCAAAAGCCTGTTTACCACTCTTATCAGCAGCCTGCACAACTTCCATATATGCAGAGGGGTCATCAGCTTTGATGTAAGAGTCAATGGCTTCTTTCACCAGCTCCTTTTGTAGCTGAGCCTTGGCCAGCTGGCTCCACACAGCTGGCTCATTGCAGCGCTCTGCAAATTCATAGGCCCGGTCTAGGTTGCCAATATGCTCGATCAGGACCTAAGAGAGAGGGGGAAAATAAAACAAAAGAGTAAGACAATGATCAGTTATCAGTCAATAAGATTCTTGTTTAAGTGTTAAGAATGGCCACAAACCTGGACAGCTGAGGTGTTGACATCAAACTTCTTGAAGATAGCAAAAGCCTCCTCAAAGAGCTCATTGCTAATGGCGATGTTGGCGATATCAGGAGCATCGTAATTGTCTAGTCTGCTGATGTACTCCATCACACGGGTGCGGTCTGCTTTGATTGCTGTCAGGATCAGCAGATTTTGCAAATTTCTAAAAAGGCAAAGAGGGGAAAAAACCTTAGCATACATGCACACTAGTTCTCTGTAACATTTGAAGTACTGAAATTAAAGCAAGTACATCAAGTAAATACTGCACACCTGTGTTCACTGAAGACAGAGTTGTCCAAAACAATCTTTTCCAGCAGCTCAATGAGCTCATTGGGTAAGTCTGCAGTCATGAAAGCCTTGACGGTGACCGATACCTCCTCTGGGTCCTGGGTTTCTGACAGAGCTGTTTGCACCACCTGAGATAGAAAGAAACAGAAGCTTAGAAAGGCAACAGGCAGGGTACCGATTATGATGCATCTTCACTTCTGTGCACCATACCTGGTCAATGAGCGGCCGCCTGTACGGGTTGGTCTCAAGCAGCACACTGGCCCACAGCTCAGGGTCTTTGCGTCGGACAAGGTAGCGGGACAAGCTCTTGAAGAGGGAGTTTTCATTGCAAACCTAACATGACAAGGACAATATTGAACATACAGAGGGCAATTTTTGAGCAAACAATGATTAAAAAGTGGATCAAAATGATGAGTGCGACGCCAAAAGTTTGCCTTACATTGATCAGCTCCTGGTCACACTGTCCACGCTCATAGGCCACGCAGGCCAGATGAGGGTCTCTTTTCTCACAGTACTTTCCCACGACACAGCTGTCATAGAAAGGGTTTTCCCGCAGGAAGCGCTCAGGGTTGTTATTGCTGTCGATGTAGATCTTTGCTAAGGCATTATGAGTAGCAGGCTCCTCACAGCCTTCATGGATACGAGACTCCAACCAGGGCAGCAGCAGCTTCAACCTAAAAAAGAAAGGGATGTCGGAACTTTTTTAAGCCAGGGACATTTTTTAGCTGTACTGTTCAGGAAAGTTTAGGTGGAAAAATATGGCACCTGTTCCTCTTCTCCACCTCAGCAACTAGCTCATCAGTGGAGAACTGGCCCCTGACAACTAAAATCAGGCTTTTGATGACATCCTCGGAGCAGTCCACATCCAACAGCCCACCGACTACAACAGGCAGACGGCTAGGGTTCACCTAAAACAACAACTTATAGTAAATGTCTCACCTACAAAGCAGGTTTACAATCTAATAATATATTATTCTACCCTTACCTTCTGAACATAAATCTCAATGTACTTCTGCAGGTTATTTCGGTACAGGTAGAGGACCAGGTCATGGACAAAGTCAAAGCGGTCACAGACGATGATGAGTGGCAGCTGGTCGGTGAGTTTTGCTTCCTGTTTATCACACATAATAGGAGGACAAACAAGAAAAAGATAGTAAAATAAAATTAGGACACCCAATACAAGTCAGTTCATCCTATGGGTAGATATTTTACCGATCTTATTATGGAGATATCCATCATCCTAATATAAATGTACCTTCCCAGACAAAATCAACCCTCCTTAGGTATGCCAGTTCCATACAACAATGTTTTGTGACAAGCACACAAACTTTCTAAAGGCTGGGTATGTAGCTTGTAACTGGGGCAAAAAGCTAAAAAAAATAAAAATAAATCTCTCCCTAAGACATATCTGCCTGTTATCAGGTCATTACTAAGCAGTGATGACCAAAAGTCCAATAGACTGGTTTGCTAATGCACTGCTTCCACCCACTGGATTAACTAACTGGGATTGTACACCTTTCTGTGGGAACATTCTGCACTGACTTCTATTACACTTTAAACACACACACAGACATAAATTGACTTCATGGAAAAAGTACAGGATCATATCAGCAACTACGCACAAAACATCTAATGGGACGCTAAGACTACACAAAGTGGTCTAGTTACATCCCAGTAGTGTATGGATTAGTGTATAAATATATATATATATATATAT
>JAVQJG010246941.1:0-33107 GCA_036024015.1 Craterocephalus amniculus | reverse complement strand
AAAAAAAAAAAAAAAAAAAAAAAAAATTCGCCAACGTTGTTTCCAAACTGACTAAAAATGGAGGGGAAAACATGGTCAGGAAACGCCCGTTTCAAGCCCTGCTCTGGCCAATCCTACGGGATTGGCTTTTGACCTAAATAAAACTCTGATGCCAGTTGTAATTGCTTTCATTGTCACACGTATAAACACTCAAGTAAATAAAATGAGTACTAATCTTGCATGTCATATGCACAATATTCAAAGAATAGCATTAATTTAAGATATTAAATCACCCTCAGTGCCACACGGGGGTTAAATTAATTCACAAAAAACATTATTAGAGGATCTGCTGGGCTTGAATTTATAAACTTGGTGGCGTTTACCCCTTAAGGCCATTGTGTTTCTAAAACATTTACATACCCCCCAAAACAGGTCTGAAGAGCTTTGTTTCAAAAAGAGACGTACGCATTTGGGTGGATGTGACATTTACAGCATCGTAGGAATTTTAGGCAAAAGCAAAAAAACAAACAAAAACAAAACGTAATTATAGTCCTTGGCTGAAAGAATGCTGACGACTTTACAGGCAGGATTTGCTAAAATTCGGATATAGACATTCAGAGATTTTCCCCCCATCCCACAAAAACGGCTGTCCAAAAAGGATTTTGGAACAAAGCTCTTCATTCAGAAAAAACCCAGGTCTAATTTTCGCATATTATAATTCTGACACCTAACCCAGGTTACATTTGATTAGCAAAAAAACAAATCAATTTATCTCAGGTGATTTATATTAAGGCATCCAACATGCATTACTGTATCTTCCCATAAGAAGACACCCGCATAAGAATGCTTAAAAACATCTCAAAACAATGGAAAATATGTCAAAGTGCGGTATGCCAAAAGGTTCTACTTTCCTAAACCTCTTTTAGCGCGGTCTATTTGGATTGTCATGAAACTATGAACAAGTAAATGGGGACAAATCAAGCCCTGTCGCTCTAAAGTACCTCTTTTATATCCCAGATTAGTAGACAACACTGAAATCCTGTTGCAAATTAAACAAAAAACATGAGACGGATAACAACGGTTTTTCTCTCCCAATGGTTCAGTCCAGTCATATCCGAGCAATTTTCTGCCCTAGAAGCAAAAGTAGGCATGAGAAAACAATTCCACAGGAGCAAACAGGGAGTTATTTGTGTGAGTAATTCATGTTATTATCCCAAAAAGTGTTTTTGTGGGCCCACCGCGGCCGCTGCCAAAAAGGAAACGCTTGCATCAGTCTTCAGGGTAGAACAGCTTAAGCACGGCGAGTCGAGTGCCTTTACAAATTATAGGAAGAGAAGTTCGATATAACCACAGGGTTCGGACCAGAACTGTTGGGAGGAAAGTGTGGGACCATTGAGGGAACCTTGAGAGGGTTTTTAATCACTTATCAGACAGCAGCTGATGAAGTGACAAGCAGCATGGGAAGAGTCTGCTCATGTCTTTGATTCAAGGTGAACTCGCTAGATTAACGGATATCAAGTCAAGTGAAGGCTGAGCAAAAGGGATAGCGGGCATCAGGGGAGGGGGCGACATAACAAAAAAATATTAGTTTTAGAGGATTAGTGCTCAAATTTGTTTATTAAAATCCGAGGAGCCCTAACGGGTCCGACAATTGTCAGTGTGCAGACCATTCCTGATCTGAGTCTTTAACTGCTGCTGGTGGCCGTCGAGGGAGGCAACTCGACAACTATCTCCCCTTCAGATCCGGCTCCAGAGCTGGGAACAGTAGTGGATAGAGACCCCTGCGAGCCCGGCAGCCCGCCGTTGCCGCTTCCGTTCTTGTTGACGAGTGCCGACGGCTGGCCAAAGTTAGTGGTTCTCAATGTCGCCAGGTGGCGTGAGGAGAAGACGTGGGCCCTGGCCGCGGCCCGCGATTCGAAGGACACGTTGCAGGCGTCGCAGTGGCCCGTTAGGGTCTCCTTTGGCACCGGCTGGCCCGGCGCCGGGGACGCTGGGGGTTCTGTAACCGTTAGCTGAACGGGTTTGGGCAGGATGGGCCGGTTTGCTTTGAGAGCGCTGTACTGAAGGTAGCTTCCTGAGCTCATGTCCACATTCCCGCCTGACAGGAGAGGCTGCCGTTGAACGGCGGCGATGGAACCACAGAGGAAGAGAGAGAACATTTACATTTTCATCCATTAAAAAAGATCACATCTTATTTTTACGGTTTTGGAGCTTTCAGACCAAACACGATTTTGGCATCAAAAGTGTCAGTTTTACACGTTAAGTCCTCTCTGAGAGACAAGTCTTAAAATAAACATTTAGATTCATTTCACTAAGAAATCATGCTAATTTAGGCATATTCATTGTGAGTTTACATATTTCTTTATCTCTCTCTCTCTTTATATGAGCTAGGCAATAAATCGAGATTTTCACATATATTGAGACTTTCACACAAAATATAGAATTAGGAACCATCGTTTATATCGAGTCAGCTTGTTTTTTAGTTAGAAATACCTCTTTTTTAGCATTTTGCACAACTGTATCTGTATGGGTTTTTTTTTATTTTAATACACATACAGTATAGGCCTATTAAAATTTTCTGCAAATATTCTAATGCACATGTGCTTCTGATCCTTAATAAAAATTTATTAAGCACTCAAGGCCATAAATTTTAACCATCTCCTTGTTTCCTTGACCAAAAAAATTTGAATCGAGATGTATATCGTGTTGTAAGGAAAAAATTATCGAGCTATGGAGATTGGTTCATATCCCAGCCCAGCCCTTAATTTATATATATATATATATATATATAAATAAAAGATTATATTGATTTAAAGAAGAAAAAAAAACAATTGATTCTTAAAGCAGAAAATAAAAATGAATTTTTATAGAGAGCCACATTTTTATTTGGTCATTCTTTTTTACTGTAGTGTTTCTGTTAACACTTTATTCTGTTTAACATGTAATACTGGTTATTTTCACAAATAAAAGTTACTGTTATGTATGTGACATGTCAGTGGTTCTGGACATTTTTTAATGAAAACATGAATGTTAAATATATATAAAATACACACTGTTGAAAGGTTGCTTCAGCGTATCATAAAAATTGCCATCTGCGAATGTCTAATATTCAAGAAATGCGGATGTGACATGAATATCTGAAATGAATTGAAATCAAATCAATTTTTGCTCTTGTGAATCGAATCGATTCAGGAAATTAGGCTTCTGATTTACTAGCGTCCAACGTTTTTTGATGCTGAAATCACATTTGGTCTGAACGCACCATTACACATTTATACTGATGAAAACTAAAAAGAGCTGGAACTACGTCTGCTCACCATTTTCTCCTGCTGCAGCCTCCAGCGCTTCTCCTTGGCTCTGGTGTTCTGGAACCAGATCTGCACCACCTTCAGCGGCAGGTTGAGCTCGGAGCCGATGGCTTCGCACTCCATGGCGTTGGGGTGGGCGCAGGTCTCGTAGC
Source organism: Craterocephalus amniculus (assembly GCA_036024015.1). Classification (NCBI taxonomy): domain Eukaryota; kingdom Metazoa; phylum Chordata; class Actinopteri; order Atheriniformes; family Atherinidae; genus Craterocephalus; species Craterocephalus amniculus. The sequence goes on along the minus strand of JAVQJG010246941.1, from coordinate 29,668 downwards.
AAGACTGCAGGATGGACAGTTGCAGGCAGGACAGGTGAGTACGTGGCCGGCGGCTGGACGAGTGGGACAGGAAGCCGCTTTCCGTCGGGCTCTGCTTGGCCACCAGGGGCGTGGCGGGGCTGGCCACTTTGGTGGAGCTCAGGTTGTTGGGGCTCACCGGCGCGATGCTTGGGGTGGGGGGAGGGGGGATGGTACGGGGAGGCGTGTGTGTCGGAAGTGCTAGCTGTTCTCTTGACAGGGTGTTGATCTTTATGGGGACTTTGGGGGTCCAGTAGTTCAGCCCGTTCTGTTTCTGCAGCACCACCGCTGCGGCCGAAGGCCTGTTGTTGATCGGAGTCGTCGGCAGCTTCGGCACCATCCGGTTAGCCGTCCCCGGACCAATTTCGTTCTCATTCTCTTCGTCCGTCTTTTCTTCTTCGCTCTCCTCCTCCAGCTTCCTTTTCTGGGCCGGCCGGGGAGCGATGGGAACGAGCTCCTTGGGCGGCGCCATGAGGGCAGGCGGGTTTACTTTGGGTGCGACTTTAACCATTGTGACACTGCTGGTGGTTTCGAGCTTGGTCTTTGGCACTGCGGAAGCGCTGCTGCTCACAGGAGACGCTGCGGTAGAGGAGACAACCTCCTTGGGTTTGATGGGAACGGGGGTCAATTTTTTTACCAAAACCGGCTTGTCCAGCTCCTTCACTGGGTCTCTTTCCGTCTTCATCAGAGTGCGTACGATCGGAGCCGTCGTGATGCAGCCGCTGTTGTTCTGGGTGGGCTTATTGGAGAATATGGGTTTGGAGAGAGGCCAGGTGAACTTGATGAGAGGTTTGCCGACGGCCGCCAGAGTCCCGTCGCTGATGAACCGCACCTCGCCCTTCCTTTCCCTCGCCCTCATGTTCTGAAACCAGATCTGAACGACCTTCTTGGGAAGGTGGACCCACTCCGAAATCTGCTCGAACTCGTGCTTGCCGGGGTTGGGGTCTTTGAAGTAGCAGCCATACAGAATGTCGAGCTGCTCGGCCTGGATGATGGTCCTCGAGCGCCGCATATCCCGGTACCGTTTGCCTTTGGACTTCCTCTGCTGCTGGTCTCGCTCCTTTTCCTTCTCCCTCTCCTTTTCCAGAAGCGCGGCGTTCATTTTCTCCGCCGCTCGGGCGTAAACGTTGGACTTGCTCATGTTGACCAGGCTCATGGGGCTGTTGGAAGGGGCCACAGCGGCGAGCGATTCCGGTTTAACCTGGACCACCACCAACCCTTTGGACGTGGGCCGCAGGCCGAGCCCGTCCAGCAACTGTCCCTTCTGAGCTGCGATGCTATCGGCCAGAGATGAGGAGGAGGAGGGGAATTTAGAGTGGTTTTTCCCCATGCTGAGGTCCAGGGCGGACTCGCAGTCGTCGCCGTTGGATAGGTAGTGAGCATTTTGGCTATGGGAGAGAGTTTGTGAGAGAAGGGAGCTCGGGAAGCGAGTGATTGTCGGGGGGTTGGTGAAGATGGGGACTTTACCATCTCCGACCATCGAAGGAGTCAGGGATAGGAGGTAGGGGCTGAGAAATTGCGTAGAAAAGGGAGCGAGGGATAAGGGAAGCGAGTGCAGGGCGCCAGCTGGAATCTCAATGGCGGTCTGTGAATTGGGAGGGTCCCCCTGGGCCTCCAACTCCAGGTCCACATCTGGGTCCTGCCTTTCCTTCTTCACCTCCACCTCATCGCGCTCAAACTCGCCTTTTCGTTTTTTCCTCTTGGCTTTCTGACCCCCTCCGCCCTCCTCGTCTTCGTACTCGTCCTCTGCGTCGGAGAGAAACACGGTTGTGGAACGCAACACCTTTCCCCCGGCGGACGCCTTGTCACCGCACGTTTCCCGCTGCGTCTCGTCTTTCGACGGACTTTCAGGGCCTTCTTTCACAACTTCACTCTGACTCTCCTCATCAGAAACAATTACAGATGTGTACACTTCGTTTTCTGAGTCAGAGGTGAGGCAGGCGTCTGCCTGACCGTCCCTTCCTACGTTTCTTAGCCTACGTTTCCCTCTTGAACTTGACAAATCTATGGCCTGGCTACTGGAAGCTTCGTCATCTTCACCTTCTGCTATAATAAGAGAGTTTTCTTCATCATCGTAGTCATTATCGGACCCCTGGCTGTGCCTCATGAATCCGCCCAGGCGCTCTGGTACCGTCGCTCTCTGCCTGTGTTTTGCATGCCGGGCTTGGGTCAGCCACCTGCGTACCTCTTCTTCTGAAAGACCAACTTCTCTACCTAAGGCCTCGCAGTCCTCGTGGGGAGGACTGGCGGCGTCGGCCTCGCTGCGAGACTCGAAGAACGCCCACAGAACCTCCGACTGGAACTCCGTCAGCACCGGCAGGTCTGAAAACCCGGATCCCGCCGTGTTACAATTGAGATGAGTTTGGTGGGTGTTTAAGGCATTCGTACTCGGGCTGGACTTCGGGGTGCCGCAGAGGCTTGTGCCTGATTGGGACTTCTGGGGGGTGGAATCGGGGCTGAGCGTGAGGTTTAGATTGACGGGGCTGAGGCTGGAGTTGCTGGGCACGGACGCGGAAGGCGACGGGTTATTATTGCGGAGGCTCTTCTCTGTGCTCGCTGGGCTAGCTGCTTTATCACCTTCCAGGTCCAACTGATTCACGGAGCTGTCTCCGTCTGTTGTGCTATCACTCTCAACCTTGACTTTGCTTTCTGTCTTTGCACATTGTGCAGATTCTTTACTATCTCCTTTAGGTTTCTCTCCTTTAACATTTTCAGATCCCCAGCTATGCCCCTCCTTCATTTGATCCGAGTCCTTCTCCGCTGTCTCCAGCTCTCCCTCACACTTTACAGTTTGCTTTTGCTCTTCCTGAGAGGGCTGCATGTTTGGTGGAAGTCCTGCTGAGGGCCACTGGTTCTGTAAGCTGTTAAGTCTTTGGGTTAGAAGGGCTTGCTGGGCTGCGCTGAGGCCGACGAATGGCACGCACTGGGTGAGGAGCTGGCCCTGCTGGTTTTCTTGGTGCTGCTGGGTTTGGGCTTGAAGCCCGTTCAAGATCAAGGGCATGACCATTTGAGGCTGAGGCACGAGCTGAGGTGCAGCGGCGCCGGGGGCGGCACCGGCTGCGAACAGGGAAGGCAGGAGGGAGTGCGAGAGGGTGCTGGGACTGGATGTGAGGAGGGTGAGAAAGGCTGAGACTGCCTGAGCGGAGGCCACGGGGGAGGTGAAAAGCGAGGGAGCCACTTGGGAAGTCGGAGTCTGTTCTTCTGTCGGAGCGTTCACCAACACGGCCCCCGGAGCAGCACAGTTACTGGAAGAAACCAACTGGCTGCCTCCGCTCCCAGCGTTTGGCCCTCTGGCGGCGGCACCGCCTCTCAGACTAGCAGCGGCCGCCGCGCTGTTCGCAGCGTGCGCAACCATACCAGCGTTTCTGCTGCGGGTCTGGTGCAAAACAGATTTCATATGGCTCTCGAGGGTGATGGCATGATTGTAGGAGACTCGACATACAGCACACTGGTAGGGTTTGTTTGATATATACGGCCGCGACAGGACTGAGAGCGAGGGAGGCTGCGGGCTGCTTTCTGCACCTTGCTTCGCGGGAGCCGTGGTCATCCTCTGAATGTGGGATGCGGAGTTGTAATGAACACTCAAGGCAGTTCTACTAGAGAAACTTTCCATGCAGGCGTTGCATTTGAACGAGCGGGCATTATTTTCAGCTGGCACGCCGTTTTTGCCGGCTGACTTTTCGTCTGGGCTTTCTGTGTTTTCAGTCGCGTTTTGCTGTTTGGCTCCGGTGAGTGGGTTTCCCTCCTCTTCTGGCTCGGGCTCCGCTTCACCTCCCTCCTGTTCCATTATTCTCTCTTCCTCCATCTCTTTGTCTCCGAGCGTCTGGGTAGCGTCTGAACACTCGTTTGATTGGCAGGGGTCTGTACTGGCGTCTGCGTCGTGCTTTAGTCGTGAAGATTCAGCATCTGAGGAAAAGAAAACGACTTTGATTTTCAGCCAATTCAAGTGTTACCCACCTACACCTGGCTGCCCCATGCCGGTGTTACAGTTATAAGTACTTATCACCCTCACCTGTAGTCTGTTGAGCACCTTTGTCCTCTTCTCCAATGGAAGCCTGTTTTAAAACAGCCTGTAGAAAGAAAAAATAAAAGACAGTGAGCTAACTTTCCATCTCTATCTCCAATTTGCAGCTGCTCCTTTCAGATGAGCCAAGTGCCATTATGTAGCACATTTGGGTGTGACTCAATGATGTGTGGTTGTATTACACATAGCAAGCCTGGCTAGTCTTTAATTAGAAAATTACCCCAAAGGCATGAACTTAACAGTCTTTGATCAATTTGGCCGATAAAAATTCCCTCCATGTCTACAACACACACGATCCTTTTCAACTGTTTTCTTTATGGACTGTTTAGTAAGGTGCTGACTTCTGTCCTAGTATTATGTCCAATCATATTGGTGTCATTACTCTTCCAAAAATAATTCCTATGAAAACTATCAAAGAGAAACTGCATCAACAAATTAGTAAAAATGAAACTGAAAACATATCAGAAGAACTTTGCTAGGATCCACAGAAAACCAAAAGGATGCAATTTTTAAATAAAACCACATTTGTTTAGACATAAAAGCTTAATAAAAATATTTTTACTACTACTAATTAGTGTTAAAAACAATACAAAATACATTAAATAAAACTGCAAATATTTCAGTTTTCATTCACCAAACCAGGAATTACAAGGGTAAACAATTCATTTGTCTTATAATTCAATATCTATTGGCCAAACCTATATGAAATAAACAATCAAAACCAAGTTGATTATGTCTGTATGCATTTTTAATCGTTTACTAACTTTGGAGTATGAAGTCTCACCAGAACAGGAGTGGGCATTAACGGTCAAAGTTCTTGTATTACAATGCATAATTATCTTTAAATCCCTCTTTATTTGAGATAATTTCGCTGTGCATGAACAGGTTTTTACAAGTAAACTAAATTAAGAAGCAGAAGCTTTTCTATCATGGTCCGTCTTTGCAAAACATATGCATATTAAAGTCAATCTGTATTCTTTTAGTTTTTAGGTAGACTTAAACAATGAGCTGAAATGCAATGAATTTGCACAATAAATTAAAATTGCTTTTTTAAACCTACTTTCCTGGATACGGACTGAGCCTGTTATTAAATAAGTTAGCATCAAAATATGGCAGCAGTGTAACGTGGCTAACAATTTCCAGTGGCATAAAGCTTTGAATACATTAGCAGATGATGTAATCTGCTAATAACTGTGTGGATAATATCAGTCATATTTGCATTTTGCTTATCACCTTCCTGTTTACTTTTATCCTAAATCTTCGCATACACTCATAATATCAATTCCCAGTCAAGCTGCGTGATTGAGCCTTCTGGCTACTTCTCTCTGGCTCAGATCGCACAGCAAACAACCAGATTCAGCCCCCGTAGGGAAATATGAGTGGCTTGTTTCTCTAATGAAGAAGCCAAGTTTCTAAAAAGTCACAAGATTTGTCGCAACTTGCCTTTTTTGGAGTTAAAAAAGCTGCTAAAAATCTGCATGCTTGCACAACATTAGCTCATGCAAGCCTAGAGTCTAACTGTTCAATTACCTGTTGCATCTAAAGACGCAGAAATCCATCCTGTAAAGAGGTCTACTTCCTGATTTTATGTTATGCATCATGATGCATCTTAAGCTTGTCCAAAATAAACGCCTCTATTGAAGTTCAAAATTCTTTTCCCTAATCAACCAAAAGGTTTATTCAGCACATCCAGAAAAACCTAATTCAACAAACAATTGCTAAAATCAATCAACTTGTCTGACCTTTCTACTTGAACCTGCAACAAGTTGGCTAATTAAACATTATGCATCATAATCAGGTTGTGTAACAAGTGGGTTATAAAAAAAAAAGTTAATGTAGCCATAATTTATGAGTCATATGACTTATGATTTTGGTCATACTGCCACTCCGAACTTACAATGTCCAGCAGTCTGTCGACACACGATGGAAGTACACTGTGTTGCTCGGTGAGATGTAGAGACAAGGAAGATCTGTCTGACTGCCCTTTTTGGCACAGAGGGCACAGCCACTTCGCCAAACCATTCTTCTCACTGCACACCGGCTCTCCAGACTCCTCCTACCAATTAAAATGAACGCAAAGGAGATTTTCTTAAGATATTCCAAATAAAAACAATGAAATGCTTTAAAAAGGTAAACTATTCTTTTAATTGTTAGAAAGCCAACATGATTAAGTATTAATATCCAAGCAGACAAAGCCAGGCTTCCAGGTTTTGCAGTTTCACCTCAGACTTTTTTTAAAAAACTGATCTTGTTGGGGAGGTTCCCATTATTTAGACTGCCACCACCATATCAAATTACAGAATAATGCAGCTGTTCAGACTGCACCTTTGTGATGTAAAAAAGAGGATCTATGCGATGCTTGCAGCAGGTTTTGCATGTTATAATTCCCACCTGACTCCCACATAAAAGATCAACTGTTTCATGTCTCTCTATTCAGTCCGAGGAAAATGCACAAGTGCATTTAATAGCAAAACATACCACTGCAACTTATAACATCATAACATCCACTGCTTGGCAAGCTGTCATAACTAATTTCTCACCACTTTTGACAGATCCAGAAAATAAATAAATTAATTAAAAGCACTCGCTCGATGTTGAGGACATACTGTTAGCATAACATGCATTTAAACAATTATCATACCGTATTCAGGGAATCAAACAGACAAGTAGTCTACAGTTTTCGCCACAATTCTCCGATGCATTTCCATTCAAACATTTATAATCCAAGACGCAGCAAAGACAACAATTCATTCCCATGAGGAGAAATGCCAACACAGCTAACATCCTCACTTCCTAGTCATGCCAATTAGCAAGCTAGCAGGGTTATATGACCACATATTTCGACGAGTCGCCATCTGATTATCGTGTCACATTGAAAAAGCTCCTTGTCACAAGTATCCCGATTAAAATCCCCCGAAACAGCACAGACTGGCGTCTTCTCGTCCCGAGTTGGCTAATTAATGAGCAGTCTAATTAGCTATGCCGAGCAGAGACGACTCAATTAGCTAGCAGGCTAGGTTGTGAAGCCCCCCTGTAACGTCGCATTACAGCGGTGTTTGGAAACGCTGGTTAGCCGTTAGTTTGCTGAAAATACAACTGCGCTGACACACTTCTCTGAAACTGCTAAAGACATGGCAAGCGTCAGCATAATACCCCCCCTCTGTTACTCTAAAATAGGGCTGGGCCATCATTAAAAAAAATTAATAAACAAACAACAACAAAAAAAGGTCTGGAGCTGTTAACAGTCGTGTCCCTTCGCTAGCTAGCCTGTTAGCAGGCAGAGATAATTAACCGCTCCTCAAACTGTCTCCAACTGGCTGCTCTCCACTCCCTACAAACTCTACCCGGGCCAGGTGGGAGCTGCAGCTTCAACACATCGACTGAGTTCATCCAGGATAGAGGACACACTCTGAGCGGTGAATAAAAAATAAAAAAAACAACCAAAAAAACCTCGGCCTCGAGTTGTTTCCTTACCCCTCTGATTGTGGGCTGCCAATCGGGCATCTAGTGTTGCGCCGCCGCCGCCTGCTGCTCAACAGCGCAAATTGAGGCCTAGCCGGACTAAAGCCATTTAATTAATGAACGTGGGCTCCGCTTACAGATGTGTTAGGAACACTCGCCCCCCTTCCTCCCTCGCCGCCCAGCAGACCCCCTTTTTGACGCGTCCGAGCGCTCAAATCCGTACCATAAACACTCGCGGTGCAACACATGGCCATTTAAACTATCATTTTAACAGCTTCCAGTCGTAATTGGCGAAAGAATTAGACGCCACAAAGCTACTTGGAGCGGGGAGTACGTGCGCCTCGCTCGCTTTGCCTCGACGATGAGGGGGGTGGCGTGAAGGGAGAGCTGGCAGAACAGAGAAGCCGAGAAGCGAGAAAAAAAAGTTTGGGGTTTAATGTTGGATTTTTTTTCTGTTATGGATCGGATTAGTATGAAGCACGATCCCTCGTTCACTCGGTTCCCCTTTCAGTCGCAGAGCAGCCCCTCGCCCACAAATCTGCGCAATTAACCGACCGCGAATGACGTTTAATTAAGTTCGGAGCAATTAGCTAATGCGTTTTTTACCTGCATGTTCGCCGCTCCAGCACGCGCGCACACACACACCGTGGCTCCTCACAAGTGAAAAGTTTTCTTGCCTGCCTGCCCTCCCTCTCTCTCTCTCCGCTCTCCTGTTCTCCCCCTCCCTTCATTCGCCCTCTCTCCTTCCCCTCTTCCCTCTAGTAAACAGACCACAGCTCCCCCCAAGGCTGATTGCTGACATTCAGAGGGGGGACGTACGCGCCTATCAAATCCCTTATGTAACCCCGCAGATATGACAGATTATTAGTGTTGAAACAACTAATATTATTATTTACAGAAAACAATGAGTGAGAGGTTAATTTAAAAATAAAAGTATGCCGATGGTTGCATAATAAGGAATCCCCTTTAATATGTAACCCTTCCTCGTTCCTACATTAAAGGTGAATAATAAATGAGTCCTCATTCTGCCAACTTGAATAGCCACAAAGACTGAGACGAGTTAATTAAAGCTGAATAATAGAGAAACTGCTGCAAAGGCTGCGTGAATTATGACATGTTTTCAATCAAGCGATAGGTGTGGCGCATATCAACAGTCGAGTATGTGGAATAAATATTTATGAAGCGGTGGGGATTAAAACTGCACCATCTGTATGCCCCTGCGTTGCTGGGACAGGAAGTGATGATCCCGAATACCCCGATAGGTGGCCTACACTGCGCCTGTGCAAAATTAACTTTGCTGGCCGCTCCGGTTGAGTCGTCGTTCATGTTTTAAAAACAAGAGTCAATTGGATTGGAGGGCCTAACCTGTGAAGGTATGTGACGATGCAACAGTTTTTTTCACAGCCCTCGGCTCAGTTTGGGGATTTTGAGTCTCAGTGCATGCAATGAGCTCGCGCTGTTTATAAGACAGGTGCGCAGAATTACGCGTTTCTGCTGTCGTTTTATGGAAATGTGGCTGCATTAGTGACTGATTCTTTTCTGAAGGGTTACAGCTGCCGAGGTAAAGCTTAAAAAACACATTTCCTTCCAAAAAAGGGACCAGCTACTCCCTGACCTGCTAGCCAAGTTGAATGTAATAAAGAAAAAGAGATGTATTAGTAAAACCATAACACTCTGCTAATCTATTTCAGCAAAAATAAAAAAAGAAAACATGCATAACTTAAACATTTACATTAATTTTTAATGTAAACATTAATCTACATTCATAATCACGGGTTTTAAACCATTTTAAGTGGAATTCACTTACTTAAAAAAAAAGAATTATTACATGTACAAAGTGAAAAATATAGCTTTAAACTTTATTTCTATCAAATGTAAATCATGATTCACCCAGATAGCCTGGTGAATCAGGCAAATTAAAGCTAATTGTGTCTTGGCACTCTTGACTGAGCTCTCACGTTGGTTTTCTTTTAATAAACCAGCTCCGGTCAAGTCATGGGTGCTATATTTAGTTGCTTTTTGGGTGTGTAGTCATCCCCAGTTTGAGCCATGAAATTATTTAGTTCTAACTGGTCCAGTGAGGAGTGTCACATTGCAGTCTAAATTGGGGAAATACTCAGCCTTATGCATTATGTAGACTTGCTTAATCAAATCTACTTCAATTGGCAGGGGTGGAGCCCATCCCAGCTGCCTTAAAGCAAGAGGCAGGATACATCAAATTAAAGATATAACTTCACACCTCACATTTGCTCATCCGTTTTCCCATAAGTTAGAGTAAACTATTGTGTTTGCAACCAAACTGCTTTGTTAATGACCATCTTACTCCATTTCAGATGAGTGTGGAAGTGGAAAGAAAGTTCATATGCAGCGCAGACACCCTAAAAACACTGCAGAAGATTGGGGGTACGTTTTTTATTTGTCTAATACACATTTACACATAAACACACTATTTCTGATCAGCAATAAGTTTGACAACAAAGTTTAATGATGCCTTGTTGCTCTCCAATTAATTCCCCCATCCTTGTTTGTCCTCCTGAATGCGATTCCCTCTGCAGTTTGTGTGGGGCAGCAGCAGTTTCACGACCAGTATTTTGACACTCCTGCGTTTGAGCTGACTCTGAGAGACTTGTGGCTGCGTAAACGCAAAGGATGCTGGGAGCTCAAGTGCCCGGTGGAGATGGTCAATGGGACAGAGGAGCCAAGCAGAGAACAGTCTCTATGCACTCGCTACAAGGAGATAACAAATCTGCCTGAAATTTACAAGAAAGTCAAAGAGGTCATCAAAGATGCCTGCAGGGACGGCGAGTCAACTCCCTCGCAGGATGATGATTCCTGGCTGGGGGAACTGAATTTGGTTTGCTTTGCAGCGTATACTACGGTGAGGCAGTCTTTCACTTTAGAGGAGGACGGCGTGCAGATCGATCTAGACCAAGCGGACTTTGGATATCACGTGGGGGAGATAGAGGTCCTCATTCCTGAGGGAGGAGATGTTCACTCTGCTCAGGAGAAGATCAGAAATGCTGCTTTAAAGCTGGGTGAGCTCAGAGCTTTCCAGCCCATCCACCTCTTATCCTAATCAGTATCATTCAGCTTGTCTGTGGCAGGATTTTCTCTGAAGCAGTAACCACTTTTTCTTTTTTCCCTCTCAGGCCTCACCGGAGATGAACGAGTGGAAGGAAAAATGAATGTTTACCTTAAAAGAAATCACCCGGAGCATTATGCAAAACTACTGCGTGCACATGTTTTGTAAGAAATGTTTCACTCCTAACAGTGATGCTGGCAGTTTTCTTCTGTACTTAATTATATATATGTAAAATGGAGGTATTATTTATTAGATTAACTAAATTTATTTAATTTAACATGGTTAGTTGCAATTGTAAAGATAATCGTATGAGACTGGTTTTAAAAAATGTTTCAAACCATATAAATTTCCCATGCTGTGGTGTCTGTCACTGCTGTCTTTGTTGAACTTGTTTTGTTTTGCATAATTTAAACAAGAGTTTTATGTTTTTTGGCTGGAAATGATGAAATATGGCCACACAGTAAGTAAGTAAGGAGTAATATGAGTGCATCATGCTAATTCTCACTATGGATCAGCTTAATTTTTCCTTACAAAAACACACTTACCAAATATAATGTTTATGTTTAATGATAACAAGGTGCATAAATAGTGAAATGATCATTGCATATACTGGTAATTTTGCTGCTGAATGATTTTGGGAATGTCTGATATTCTATGAAATGATATTCTAATATTTAATGTTTTATTTGCTTTTTGAAATTTGGTATGAATGGAAGTGATGGTATTGAAAAAGCATGTGATATCGTCTCGTATCAATCACTGGCTCCTGAATCGAATCAAATAAAATCTGAACTGTATCTTGGCAGATTTTGGATATGTTATACTGCACCGGGATAAAATCTGTAAGTTATACCCCTAAGTAGTTGTAAATGTTCCAAGGTTGAACTTCCTCAAAGTAATTACACGTGCTAGAACTATTTCATGTCAAAATGTCTTTGCAATATCGATATTGCAATAATAATACATTTTCAATGTGTAATGCAACATTAATGCCTAATTTCTATCTCAATCTTAATATTTTCATTATTTAAGTCATTTCCTCTGTGTTGGCCGTCATGTGCAGCAGTTTCACCTGTTATGGAAGTTTCTCACTGTTCTGCAGCAGTTTGCTCAGGGAACTATCACATAAACAGTTTTATAGCTGCAGCCCTTTCACAAACAAACAGCCCTTTCATACAAGCCCTGTTCCACAAATTTAGTTAATATCACTATTAAAACGCCTACATATGTTGTTGGTTTTAGCTTTTTTTCTGTCATAGTGTGATTAAAAAAAGTAAGGTTTGCTTGTAAGCAAGCAAAGCAAGTGATGTTCTAATTTATTCACTGAATAAATCCAGTAAAAGTGTTTTTTTTTGTGTGTAGAATGAAGGTGTGATTGTGTCATATATCGTTGGTCGGACATACATTTGGCTCAAAGGAGATGGAAGGTAGTTTTCCAGATTATTGAAGAATAACGATAATGACTAATGCACTCAGAAATAATATCTAAAATGCCAACATCCCTCTATTTTGGAGAATATGCCCCACATTATGCCACCTACTGAATCATATAGGATTAGTATACAGACACTGCAGTGTTTTTCACTAAGCTGTTATCTGAGCACCACAACCATCTCACTTGTCAAGGTTTCCTCAATCTCATCAAAAAATCTTTGATCAGTGTCTGTTCTTTCCCCTTAAATGAATCTCTTTCACATGATACACGGCCATTAGAAGAAAAATGATACTTACAGACCAGTAAAGGGAACAAACGAAAAGCAGAACTAACTCTGAAACAAACAAATTACATGAGTTGCAACTTGATTAAGAATGCTGTAGTTTCTATTTTGGCTAAAGGAGGAAGTTTCTCTTTAAAGATGCAATGAGGTTAGACAAAGCCCTTTTTGTCTGTTTCATGATAATCCTATATACTGATTAACAAACACAGCCAGTAACTGTGAAGTTTCAGGTGGAGCAGTGAGGAGGATGTAATGAAGGAGGTGTCTTACAGGTTAAAATAAACCATCTGATAGATCGCTGAACTGATTTCGTCTCCAAAGTTTTTGTGAGGAGTTTGTGAACCTCATACTCTAACAGATTAGGCCTTGTATAGAATGATGCCTATGGCTCTGAAGGCTTAAAAATACTTATCACGAACAACCCCACTGTGGCGGACGACTGAGTGGAAGTCCAGGATCATGCATAACCAGTGACTAACTCTGATCAACCTTCTCTATTGTCCTGAAACAAAGCCAAGCTGCTTTTGTCCTTTGGCACAAACACAAAACTACATTGAAGTCATTTTGGGTTTGTTTGGTTTTTCATATTAACTAGGAAAAGATACAGTTATCATTAAACCAACCTTTTCCAAAAGAGATACACAGTACAGTAGATAAAACTGTAATAAAGTACTTTTTCTGAGTATCTCATCATTTGATCCTTTGTATTCTGTTCCATTTATGAAGGCAATAATGTTATTTTTATTTCACTACATGGTCCTAAGCTGAGGGCGCTCGCTCTTGTTAGTTGTTTCAATGCTATTATTGTTATTACAGAACAGCTTTTTCAAGATAATGGAATGATTTATTTTAATTCATTTTAAAAAACTAGGGCAAAACTATGACATCTTTGGTTGTTAGAGTTCAAGTAAGCACAGCTAGGAAATAAACTGAATAATACATGCATGGCTCAGCTTACTGTTGTAGATTGTAACAATTATTACAGAAGCTGAGAGCAGCCATTCCTGTTATCATCGCTATTAGTCTACCTCTGTTTATCACAAAAGAAATATACTATTTTCATATTAATTCACAATTACATCATGTCATATGAAAATGTATTACAATCACATTTACTGCAGTGACATTGCTCACATAGGTTTATAAGATGATTTACTACGGGACTTCCTTGGGATGAACTTTTTTTTTCTTTTTTTATAGTAGCACTGGCCAAATAAGGCATAATCTGAACCCACATTTTATTGTCTACCTTGTTACACCAAACAAATATTCTTTGCCAAGACAGAGTTTTACAGCTATAAAGGAAATGAAGACGTGTATAACGTTCTCTTTGAAACCTAAGAATTGCTCTTTTTTTATTTGATTGTTGCTGAATTGCATGTTAATGACAGAGCTGAAAGGTGAAACAAATAAAGGGGGAGAGGAAACAAAAAAGGGGGCTAAGATATGACTGATAGAAAACAAAAGCAAAAGGTGTTTTATCAAAACCTGAACAGAAAAACCAGATGGCCAGCTGGGACACCTGTAAAGAAACTCAACAGAAAACAATCTATGGCCTCAGTAAGAAAACAAAGTAGAGAATCGTCAGGAGCACCTATGGGTAAACAAACTGAGAGCCTGTCGATAAAAGCAGTATATTGTGGGTACACAACACTTATCTGTGAATAACTGAATTGTAAAACTAATCACAGAATATGTTATTGTGGTCGTCTATTAAATAAATCGTGCACACTTTGCTCTGATAAGCAAAAGTAAAATTACACAAAAAGAGGAAACGTTTTTAATTTAAAATTATATCAGACTGTATAGTAATGAAAAACCTTTCAAATAAATAAAAAAGATACTTTTAACTGATACCAAGCTATCTCGATACAAACAATATTCCTTCATTCTATATCTCTTGTGAAAAAGTCTCATATATTGCCCAGCTCTGTTTAGAATTAACCACAAACCAAAAGACAATTTATACAACATTGCTTTGTGTTGATTTTATTTGGCTTTTGATTGTTTGGTTTTCATTTACATCATTATTTATTTATTCTGTTAATCTGCAAACTAATTAGATACAAAACCAAATGACAAAAAATACATAAAGCACGTTTAACAGAAGTTAGCTTAGCCTTATTTTCATTTCCAACATATTTATTGGTCATATGAAACAAGGCTAATAGGTTTTGTTTCCCTTTCCTGACATTTGCACACTGACGACGCCACCGCTGGTCACGTGACGGCGAAAGTACAGGAGGGGGCCACGCGCAGGGTTTTTTCACACTTTTGTAAACAACATGGCGATTCCAGGACTGGCCCTGTTAGCCGAATGATCGCACAGTCTGCGGGTTGTTGTGTTGAAGCAGCTTTGTGTGTCAGGCTGCGCTAAAGTTTCAGTCGTATTAAACTGTCGAGCTCGCGCCGAAACGACAAGGAGCTGGACCGACGAGCTGTCACGAGGACAGTCAAACGGTAGCTAATGTTTATCGTCCGCTCGTTAGCTCCTTTTAGCTAGCTCGACAGAAATCCGCCCCTGCATCCTTAATGGTTGATAAACTTCAACGTCGCGCGCAGATATGATGTCGGTCGATTTCTGCTGCAGAACACATTATGTGTCGAAAAGTCAAAGTACAGAAGTACAAATATCCTGAACCGATAAATTTGTGTGCTGTATATGTAACGTACTGTCCTGTAGCCATGATTACCTAACGGCTCCTTTTCTCATTTCCTCTATCAGTAAATACTGTACAAGCTTCACCTGACTTTCCTCAGGTACATCTTTAACTGTCATACCTCTCTGTTTACTATAGGCCCTCTCAGTCTATGGGCTCTCAGTCCAGTTCTGGGATGTCTGGTGGAAGGGGGTCTTCCAGTGGCAACCCAGCAGACCAGTCAGAATCAGCAGAACCGAACCAGAGCAGCAGCAGCAGCAGCCGAGGCCGCAGGACGGCTGATAGGCAGCAAGGAGACAGACAGTCGGCTCCAGAGGAGGACGTTGACTTAGCTGAAGTGCTGGCTTACCTACTGAGGAGGTGATCTCTGAGGGGGGGTTTGTTTTGTTTGTGTCACATGGATAAAAAACAACACAAAACAAAACAAAACCACACAACAAAACCAGTTTGTGTTATTGTAATCCACTAGAATATGGTTCCCAAACTTTTATCAGCCACGACCTCCAAGATTAGAGTTGTTCCGATACTGATACCTGTATCGGAAATGCCTCCAATTCGATACCACATAACTTATGAAAATAATTATCTTTTTACTGATTAGCTCTTCTAGCTCTGACACAGTTCTTCTTTATTTTTATTAAAACAGCTGCACTGTGCCGCCGTCTGCAGCCTACTGTTTTTAAAGGGTTAGACAAGGTTAGTCCTAGAGCTAATAGTAATGATGTCAGACTGCATTTGAAGATAAATTACTTCAATTTGTTTTCACCTGAGCCAGGCCTGATCACAATGATAATCATATCACAGTCATGCAGGTGTAATATGACATTTGTTTTGTAACATATTGGTATCGGTACTTGATATCGGCCGATACAAGTAGCAGAATGGGAATCGGGAGGAAATGGTATCGGATTAGCTCTACCCAAGATATCATATATCGGGGTTGGTGACCTTCCCTTCAATGATGAAAATGATTATTTATATATCCTCCTGCAGGATCCTCTAAATATAAGGCTTGAAAACTGTCTGTCTTCATTAATAAGGAAGATAAATGTGGATTTATGATTTAATGTGCTAAAGAAATATGGTGTTATGTTTACATTTATCTATTTGTTAATGGTTTCATTTTTACAGCCATGATAAAAATCCCAAAATCTATTTGAGAAATATAGGTTATGTATTTTTAACAATTGCCTGGTGACCTCCTGAAATGATCCCACGACCCACAGTTTGAGAACCATTGCCCTAGAATACAGTGACAATGCTTAAATGTCCTATCATCCCCACCAGTGCTGCACAGACAGGAGAACTATGAATATAATTTGGTGCAATGCAACTTAATAGTCCTGCAATGTGCTGTGTATTACCTCACACCGGAGCACTAGAATTTCTTATTTCCTGCTCACTTAGCATACAAGTCGGGCGACGATGCGCAAAGTGTGCATGTAATGTTATTTAATTAAATTACATCTCTTGGAATTGATTTGTGTAATTGAGAATATCAGGGTTGTTATTCTGTGCAGTAAAAAGAAGCTCATTCATTATGTCTGCAATAAATCCTGCAAGGACTTTTCACCCAGTGGTGATAAAATAAGAGGGGGGGACTTTCAGGGTTTTTCCATCTCTGCCATTATGCAGTGTATTCTTTAAAGAAATATTATATAGGTTTGTTTTTTTATTAATTAAGAGAGGTTGTGGGTGTCTTTTTCCTCTTTTTTTCTTGGCATTTTTTCAATCAGATGTTAAAATAAGGTTCCTTTGAATAATCTACTCCTGCTATGACGTATGCTTATTGAGAAATATGTGTGTGTGTGTGCAGGGGCCAGGTCAGACTGGTCCATGGCAGCGGTGCTACAGGGCTGCAGCTGGTCCAGTCTTACTCTGACTCGGATGAGGACAGCGATGGAGCCTGGGACGGACGGCTGGGTGACCGCTACAATCCACCAGGTAGTGCTGCTCGCCTGAAACGGACTAGATTACACAACAGAATCAAAGACCTGCTCATTCAGACTTATGAGGACAGCTAATGCAATCAAGGCTGCACAGTTAATCGATTCACCTCTGCATGTGGTCTCATTTATTGTTTATGGCGATTTGCATGCAGGTGTGTTTTCTTTTTTAATACACCTCAATTTCTGCTCTGATCCCTTTTACTCATTAACTAACTACCTTGCCCTGTCACCGATAAACAACAAAGAGGTGGACCCAGTAGCCGCTTTGTTGGTAGTAACATTTACACTGCAGGCAAAGTTAGCTCTCACCCACCTGATGTTTTTATTGCAGTCTGAACCGCACAAACCAGATTTTTTACCTTCTACTTCAAATGAAAGCCCACCTTCATAAGTAGTACCAGATCGGATGTATATTGGATCTAATTCAAATGAACCTGAGTCTAGCATTGAATCATTAAAACTTTTGGTTTAATGATTCATTAAAACTTTTAGCTTAATGAATCATTAAAACTTTTAGTTTAATGAATCATTAAACTCTACAGTTTAGTATTTGTAGACTTTAACTCCGGCTCTGATTGCATCTATCTTTACCTTGGTAAACTCAGCATGAATTGTTTGTGAAAATGGGAGAATATTTGGGAGAAAAACTGTGATTCACAATGTAACAAGAATCGTGCTGACCTAATTTTTAATTCCTGAAGTTCTCGCCTGTGTGACTCTACTGAGTCCCACACTACAACATGAGATGCAGCAGCGAGGTCTATGGATAGCCGAGCTTATCTAAAGTAAAAATGTAACGTTATGAATAGTTATGCCTGTTATTGACTTCAAGGGTCACGTCCAAGTTCTTAACAGAAATGAAGATAAAATGTCTTTTCATTGTTTCTCTTTTGAATTGGGCTTTATAATATTAGTTTATAATACTTGACTGTAAAATACATCAAGGTATTTTTTAATTGTTGGTTTATTACCAAAGCTGCATTAGAAATATAGTTAGGATGAAAAAAAACATGAAGAAGTTGATTCATGCACTGCTCCTTAAATGATTTGAGTAAAAGTCTAGTATTAAATAAGATCTCACATGAAAGGGTTTGAAATGGGTTTATATTTTAAGTTGTGTGCAATTAGGTAGGCTTGTGCAATAAATATCTACCCTTTAGATTTAATTTAACTAAATTTTGTTTAACTTAAAGATCTTTTTTCATTTTTAATAATTATATTTTTTATTATTTATTTAAATGATTTTATTTGGCTCCAGAGGAACCAGACTTGATGGTCATTATCAACAGGTCTCCAGCATTTTGAGAGTCTTTCAGTGGTTTTCTCTGGATGTTGGCAGCTTTTTTTACTCATTTTCGGTCCAGTCTTTGTATCTCAATGTTTGCAATTAGATTGTTATGCCGTATGAGTGACTAATGTATCACCCAGAGATTAAAAATGTGCTTAACTTGACTTGTGAATTAAAGAAATGGAAAAGAAAGCTGCTCAGACCATAATGACAAGCTTGTTATAAATTTACAAACTATCTTTATTGATCTGTTCTATTTGCACATTCCAGGACATAACTGCATCTAATTTTAGGTTTTCTGGCTAATGCTTGGAGGAAAACAAAAGAGGGGTGACTCATGCCTTTTGCACGGTGCTGCATAAATCCTTTAAACAGAATGTGATGTTTGCAGCACAACCGGAGATTCAGTGTAGATACAAACTCCCACTAAGACATTGTTCTTTCTCTCTAGTGGACACCCAGCCGGACACACACGAAGTGGACCGCAGTGAGATCCGAACTCAGATCCTGCTGGCCACTGCCTCGTCGACCTATGGCCGTCACAGTTTCACCCACATGCTAACAGAGGTCAGACTCAGACATGCAGCACAAATCCAAACCAGACGGCACATTTCTGACAATGGAAAAGACACTAAAACGACTCATTTTATTGTTTTCAAGCCATATCTTCTATCAAAACTGCAGATTTTTTGTTCTTGTAGTTGATTTAATCACCTGTTTTTTTAATTGCTGATAAATAATGAGCATTGTTGTTGTTTGCAGAGGGAACAGGGCAGATGTAGAGGCTCCAGTTTTTCCCACGGAGAGTGCAGTCGTATCCGCTCACAGTGAGTACCTTAAACCTTTTTTTTTTTTTTTGCCTTAAGGGTGAAAAGAGTCTGAATCAATTAGTGTAGGAGCACAAATCCCAGACTGAGCGTTAACCTGTTATATCTGAGGCGAGTTGTAGTCGGATAAAATCTGACCCTTCTGTTTCTCTGCAGCTTCCTGCCAAACTATGTGTCCCACAAGGATACGTACCAGCAGAAAGCCTTTTGTGGAGTGTACAGTGAGGATGGCAACATGTTCCTCTCTGCCTGCCAAGGTAAATAAGGCGACCTCCAACGCGAGAACCCACAGGACCTGAATCAAATCTTAGAATAATTCCAAGTGTTTATTTAAAAATACTTACACCACCAAATCACTGCAGGCGTTGTGGAGTATTTTCAGGCACTGAGACGTAGTTGGACTCATTTTCCTTTTTAAAAAACCTATTTTACTTAAAAATGAAACAATTTGAACATAAAAAAGTTTCAAGATGAGTTTAGTTTTTTCTAATTTAATATGCAAGTCTGTTTTTAAGTTATGAAAGCAGATAAGGGGACGACAGGTTCCCACCTGCCATCCTGTTGTTTGATGCTGATGTGCTGTTTTTATCCATGGAGATATTTTTAATGAGTTTTGGTTTGGTCGATGCACTATTCGTAAACAAATCCAGTTTTTCTTGTTCTCATTGTTCGTCTGTGATTAAAGCCGGGTTTCTGCTTATTCTGGCACCCAGCAAAAAACCAGCTAGCTGGCTGGTTGCTAGTCCAAGGTTAACGCCTTCTTGTAATGTTACAGTGTTAGGGAGTTGTTCCATGGAGTAAATCCAACTGCAACATGAAAATGGGATTTTAGACCCGCCCCTTAGACACCTAAATAAAAGAATCGTCTTTAATCAGAGGATTAGGGTCCCTAATGTCATGGTTTGTTTTGGTTTTTATTTGTTTTACTGGTTCCTCACTATTTCAACAACTTCTGAACTAAAATGGCTACTTAGAACAAATAATATGGTCATTTGTGTTGTCATTATTATTGTTGGTGTTTTTCAGTATTTCATTTTATTATGTGTTATAGCAATATGACAGTATTGTGACAAATGGTATTGCAATAGTCACTGGTAGAGCTGTTTTGTGTATATCATAATACCACTCCATACCAAATTACTTAATTGACTTATGTATTTATTTTTTATATTTAATTTAACTTTAATAACCGTAATTGTATTTATTTATTCAATATTTAACCCCTTACATCAAAGTGATATTGAGACCGTTTTTATGATTTGTGTTGTGATTATTTATTATTGTTATGAATGCATGTTATGAATTCTATTCTATTCTATTCTACTATTATTCTAATATTATAGTAATTTACAATGATCTGATGACCCCCAGTTTGGGAAAAGCTGCTTTAAAGAATGAAAAAGTTCATAGTTCCTTGTGAGGGAAAAACCCTCCAGATTTATGGTTCCTATCATGGCAACAAGCAAATTAAAACGAGTCAGCTGATTAAACCTCCAATCACAGATTTTTTTCTAAAATGTTTTTCCAGACCAGAACATCCGGCTGTACGACACCTCCAGGGGGCGCTTTCACCTCCGGCGCACTGTGAAGGCCCGCGATGTCGGCTGGAGTGTGCTGGACGTCTGCTTCACCCCCGACGCCCACCACGTCCTGTACTCCAGCTGGTCTGACTACAGTAAGGCTGGAATCCAGTAGGAGACTGTTTGCTGCGTGGAAATGTTTTATCTCTGAATGAAGTCTGGATTATGTTTCCACTAACAAACCAACAGACTGGTGCTAAATGTGCTAGAAGTCAGATGAAATTTCATTTGAAGGTGTTTCCTTCCAGATTAGAGAGAGGATTTAGGAAAATGAAAACGTATTATCCTCTTTCTCAGGGACTTAAATGTAATTGAACAAAATAAGGTTTATTTTCTCTCGAATGAATCCTGTCAAGCCTCGACTGCAGCAAGCTTCAGTGTTTTTGCTTATAATGAAATCTTTTTACGGATGATTTTGATGCTTCAGATCACGAGATGTTCCAAGTCTTCCCCAGACTTTTCTTCATGTCTTTCTGGTGCAGGTTGATCCTAATATCCTTTTTCCTTTTTTCCTGATCCTTTTTTATTTTGCCCTCATGAAGTCGTCTCTTTATTGTAAACTTCGGTGAACTCATCCGTCTTCTGCAGAGTTACGCTTTGCACCTCCAGAGTGGCTCTTTATAATATCAGCTAAAAACGATAACTAATGTTTTTGTAAATATTGTAACAAATGCAGGTTTGAGAAGTTTTCTTTTCATGAAATAATTGCATGAATTTCCACTACATAACCCAAAAGTGCTAGTATTCTTCTCAATCTATTTTACTTGTCATTAGGTTGGAAACTAATAAGAAGAATAATACATTTTATATATAATGCAGTTTACATTTCAAAGAAATCTCAAAGTGCTAGGGTAAACTATGGGTTTAAAAAAAATCCACAAATATCTGCATCCCAGATAGAGGACAATCTTCTTTTTACAAAGTTTAGTTTTTCTTTATTAAAAAAAATATATATATATATATTCAAATTTTTTTCAAAAATGAAAAATTTCCCCTTCAAGCTATTTATTAAATTTATAAAGGTTGTAATTGTTGCAGACGCCTGGACTCGGATGTTTTTAATGCTGGTTTTCTTATCCTCTGCAGTTTATTTGGTTACTCTTAATCTTCATGGCGTTCCTCTTTTACTTCCATTCAAAGCTTCTTTAACTGCATGTTGGGGGGATCAGACTACCCCCGACCCCACAGCCACCTGTTGTTCATTTACATCTGAGCCCCTGAAAAAATGCTTCTAGAGTTTTATCTGCACTAGTTTACTGTGCCGGACATCCCTGAAATGAAGTCGATCTTCTTCAAGTCTTAATTTGTTAAATTCAACCTAGTATGTAGTAGTGAGGTGCTGCTAATCAAATGCATTTGATTAATCAATGATTATAAGAGTAAGCACCAATGTAAACCAGAAGTTGCATCGTTCAGGTGGACGCTGACACTTTGCCAAGGAGGAAATCTTACAGAAGCAACTGCTGCTGCCCATCAGTCTGGGCAGGGTTGGAAGGTTACGTCCAAACTATTTGGAGTGCATCGTTCTGTAGTAAGAGAGATTTTTCTCAACACAGCTGCCAGTCTTCCCAGGATTGGACTTCCTGGTAAACTAAGCCCAAGATCAGACTGTGTAATGGCAACAACCATAGAGCTACATGTCAGACTGTGCAGGCCTCAGTTAGCATGCTAAATAATAACCTTTCTAACATTAAGATCAGAAAACGACTCAGCATGCATGAATGTTTGGAAGGGTTGAAGTAGAAAAACAAAACATGGATTTAGTTTGCAGAGCAGCATGATTATATGTTTTCTTATTGGTACTATTACAGTCAGAGAAATAATCCCGATTATGCACAACTCTGTAAATGTGTAGAAGCACATGAACACAAGTTTTTCTATCTTTTGATGCTGCCATGATAAATTAATATAGAAACAAAGTAAAGTAGCCAAAAGTCCCCCAAAATACAAATCCTACATGTTAACTCTGGATTTCTCTCTACATAATAAAACTGAGTAGAGAATTTAGAAATGCAGAAAAAACATATTTAGCTTAAAATTCCAGATGCTAGGTGTTGGACTCATGAATGCTGTTGGAAAAGTGGAAATAAATATCTGATCTTAAACTAAAATTAAAGAATTGAATTAATTACAGTGCAACTAAGAGGCATTGACCTTGCCCTGGTTACGTTTGAGCAGCGAAACTATCCTTCAAAAAAGATGTATTTTGTTTTTTTCTCATCCAGTAAACACTGTCATGTTGCCGTGAACCCAACCCCAGTTGTGCATTTACAAAACTGCAATTACACATTTAATTTCTGTCTTAGATTTAAATAAACATCAGCATAATTTAACCAAACTCAGCAGGATTTACTTTTACTAAAGCATAGATGCAGGTGGTGAAACACTGGATGCATTTCCTCGTTCCTCTGCAGCTGTTTATCATGCCTTTATATTTTTTCTATAATAATAATAAATTAAATCAGACAAAGCTGAGAGGACTGCTGCCGTACTTTCATAACCTGCTCTCTGCAACTCCAAAACAAAGCAACGAACACTGAGACGTAGCTGCATGCTCTGATCTGCTGTTACGGTTCAGATGTAATCTTTTATGGAAACGACAATCATAGCATTTAATACCGTAACTAATTGCAGAATTAAGTAATTAAGACTTTGCTACTCCCTGTATGAGTCAAAAATGAGTTCATCTGTCCGTCAGCAGCAGGACGGTAATCCCGAACAACACAGCAGTAGATTTAAACACATGATTAAAAGAGAAACGGATCAAGATGTTTGTACGGTTCTTACATGAAGTCTCTTCATTTTGCATATTTTTTTGTTAAATAAATAAAGGTGTAATATATAATGATTGGTTTTTAGTAAGGACCAGATGATCCTTATTTTACCCACATCCTTACACGAAATGTGGCTTATACAGATGGAGGTAACGTTGGCGTCGATGACTCAAACATCCTCGCTGCAGACAGTAACGCAGCCATTTGCATATTCAGACAATATGCTGGCAAGGTCATAAATGATAAGTGTCATCTTCATTTATGTTGCTATGGCAAATAAACCGATGAAGAGAAAAGTGTGATGGTTGCTGCTTCTGTGTGTGAATAATAAAACTTCTCTGTTTGTGTCTCCCTGCAGTTCATTTGTGCAGCATAGAAGGAGACAGTGAAAACCACACCGCCCTGGACCTCAAGTTAGTGTTTCCCCTCATAGTAACTTATTACATTACGCAGCAGGTAATCTATCATTCCACGCCCCTCATTACCACCCGGATGAATGATGCTGTCAGAACTCGTCTGCCCCACATCCATCCTCTCGCTCTGTGTGTGTGTGTCCCTGTTAAAAAGCAGACATCGCTGTCGGCTTGAACTAACAGTAACATTGTCTCAGAGGTGATGCGTGCCGTCATGACGCCGTTTCTGTGTGGGACGCTGTGCTCGTCGCTCGCTGATGCCATTTCTGTGTTTGTGCTTTGTAGTCCGGATGAAAGGAGGTTCTGTGTGTTCTCACTGGCGGCTTCGACGGACGGGAAAGAGATTCTGGGAGGGTGAGTGCACTTTGCTCTGACAGATGTTTTCACTGCAAATATGAGCTTATTATAAGGAAAAAAATGTTTTTCTTTCATTGTTGATGATTGTCAGTTTTTTTTTTGTTTTAGTTGCTTTCTTTTCCGATGGTGTAAGGGGACAGAGACTAGTAGATTATCTTAGTGTATACATCCCTATATAGTCTGTTTCTCTTTTTATTTCTTTAATTATGCCATGCAATAGTATTACACCATCAGATTTAGTAGATTCAAAGCTCTTTTTTTCTGTCTTAACAAAAAGTTTAAAAAAGCTTAAATAAAATGATAATGAAAAAGCTTATTATAAGAAAAAACCCCAGAAAGGATTCAGACTAACATCAGGTTTAATTACCTGCAGTCAGATTATTACACATGGGAGGATTTCACTGCAAAATCCAGAGGTTCTCAGGTTTTATTCTCTTATATAAGAAAATAATGCCTCTGTTTTGTGTTCTGCTAATATTTCTCTCAATTTTCAAATTAAACTATCAATCTTTAGAGAATAACATTAAAATAAATTCAATTCTATGAAGAAAAAATAATGATTCAGTGTTTTATAACATAGTTGTAGAAATGTTTTGACTGAAGGATGTTCAGAAATCAGATTCCATGGTTTGTTTTGTTCTCTGTAAGTTTTTTACACTGCTGTTTGGTAACTTTTTTTTACCGCTTTTTGTTAGAAAAAAAACTCAAACAGCTCATCTTAGCTCAATGGTTTTTGACCATCCATGTCCCAGTTTCAGTTCGGTTCAGATCTGGAGGCTGGAGGTTAACAGGCTGTGGATGAGGTGCAGTGTTGATCATTTTGACTTGCTGAACACCGTCTCAGCAAAGAAACAGATGTTGTTCTAGGATGACTTTGTTTTTATTATAATCTCCATTTGCTGTAACAAGTACCGCTGTTTTTCCTGGTTTTATTCACAAAGAAACAAAGAAGTGTCTTTGCAGTCCAGCTCCTGTGTCTGTTTTGTGCCTTAGACTCTTCTTTTTTTTTCACTGATGCAGTTTTTCCTGCTTCCTCCGTTCTTTCCGTGAACTTCAGCTCGGTCTCATTCTGCTACTGTGCTGAAGGTCACTTGTTGCCAGCCTGCAGCTGGTGAATGATGACTCTGCCGTCATGGCTTTCAGTGCTTAATTGCAGCTCTGTTGACCCCATAAAGCAGAATAAGACGAGCTTGTGTGAGAATGTAGAATAAATTGTGTTTTCAGAGCTTTAATAACTTAGTTATTTAAAGCTGTTTCTTTCTTACTGTGAGGGAAAATGTCTTATAATAGTTGAATAAACAAGATGTTCTGAATTCAACAATTGCTAATAATAAGGTTTTTTATCTTCTAAAAATTTAAACAGTCTAATTAAATGAATAATAATGGGTTAAGTGGGATTTACTCCCTGCCACCGACTCTTCTTTGTGCTCTGCTTTGCTACCAGATCGCAAAATCTTCTTTAGTTGCTCTTGTTTTATGATCTTTTCTCTAAAGTGAGAAAGAAAAAACTGAAAGAAGCATGAACAGGATAGTGTTGAAGTTCTTTTTATTCATAAAGGACTTTTCCTCTCTTTTTATTTGTCTTATGTAAGGAAATCTTCCCATGTGTTTTTTCCTGTGATACTGGGAGGTTTAGAACTGGTTTTTTAAGCTAAAATCGGGTTTGACAGAGGCAATGTGATCTCAGACTGTTTCAGTTAAATCATTTTTTATGCATGTCAAATAAACAATTTCAGGATTTAGTAACTAACTTAAAACCTGATTAATAATCTTACATTATGCTGTCACTGGGTCTCAAATTAAGTTTAAAAGAATTTTTTGGCTGATTATAATGCTATAAGACTTGGTTTGAGTTTTTCTGTGTTTTTATTGTGAGTGCTATTTTTCTGACCCTAAACCGGATTTAATTGAGCTTTTGTGTCTTATTTTCAGAGCAAACGACGGCTGCCTTTATGTTTTTGATCTGGAGCAGAATAAACGAACCCTGAAGGTGAGTTTCCTGCTTCTGCATCACATCCACCTCAAACCACCGTCAAGGTTGAGTCAGTCGTACTAAAGTTCGACTTTAGGTTAAACCTTCCTCCCTCTGTGCAGCAGTCAGTATCTGACCTCCACCATCTGCCTCATCTGCATCTAACACACAGACACTTTGCTGCTTTTCCTCATCAGATCGATGCCCACGAGGACGACGTGAACGCGGTGGCGTTTGCCGACAGCTCGTCCCAGCTGCTTTTCTCCGGCAGCGACGACGCTCTGTGCAAGGTGTGGGACAGACGGACGCTGCGGGAGGACCGACCGCAGCCTGTGGGACAGCTGGCCGGCCACAGAGACGGCATCACCTTCATCCACAGCAAGGTGGGAGCACCGCTGCTTCTGTCCTGATGTCTGTAAGCGGAACAGCTCCGGCTTATCTTTCCTCTCTCTGACAGGGAGACGCTCGCTATCTGATCAGCAACTCCAAGGACCAGTCCATCAAACTGTGGGACGTCAGGAAGTTCTCACCCAAAGAGGGGCTGGCCGCCTCCCGCCTGGCCGTCACGCAGCAGAACTGGGATTACCGCTGGCAGCAGGTTCCCCAGAGAGGTGAGGAGGGGGAGTGGAGAGGAGATGGAAGGTGAGATGAGGTTTTAAACGAAGGGAAAGTGTTTTTCACCTCGTTTCAGGCGGTCGGGGGACAGTTAAAAAAAATTCAGACTATATGTAGCAAGTAAATTAAGAAACAGCTTACAGCTGAGTTTTAATTCCTCTTTAATTCAGAATTAAAGTTAATTCTGCTTTAAACAGGTGAGAAATTAGCATGTAAACACTTAATTCCTGATGCAAATGTTAACTCTGAATGAAATTTAATTCTGAATAAAGAGGCTGGTTTATTCCACTTTTAATTCTGAATTAGATAATTCCTCTCTCATTCTCTATCATGTAAACTATATGCAGTGTTTCCCGTCTGAAGCAAACGAGCTCAAACCGAGTCTGTTCAGGTGAAATTTACCGTAGCATGCTAGCGGCTAGATGCTGCTTCATAACTAGAATCCACATCAACAGAAAATGCTTATTTTTACGACGTTTTACCATGTTGTCAAAAAGAAATGAAGCAGGAAGGGGAGCTTTTAACTTCCACCATCCAACCAATCAGAACTCTTCCCATCCGCTGGATTTAAAGAGGACTTAAGAAAACGCTTTTACCATGTCAACCTGAATTTGGAGTTGATATTTCTATGTACACCCGAAAGGAGAATATCTTTATTCAGGGTTAAAAAGCGTCATGTAACCGTACCCATTGTAAATTTTAGTAGGGTTCCACCAACAGCAGTTTTCGGTATCGGCCGATACTACCTGTGCTCAGTATTCGTAAAAGTGTTGTGATGCCACAGAACCCGATTAAAATGTGGGAAGATTTCTAGTTTCTAGTGTTAGAACAAACTGATTAACTATAGCAGATGTTTTTTTAGGTGTAAACAACAGAATTGTTACTCATGCCATATCAAAAATCTAAATTGGATATTATTTTGATGAGTGAGGCTGATTATGCTCATGGAGGTGTTTTTGTCACAGCTGTGAACTGAATCCACCAAAAACCAATTTATACTCCTTCATTATAGAAGTTCTGATCATTTCCAAGCCTTATATATGGAATTTATATATCTTTGGGTGTCCAAAAAACAAAGTCATTAATGCTGCTAGTTTTAAAAAACTGAATTTGGTGCCTCATCACAACGGTAATCCAAAATCCACTTTTCCTCTTATATCAGACCTTAAATATGTTCAGACATATTTAAGGTCTGATATTTTGAGGATGGACCATTTCATCTTTCACACAGTTAACCAGTGAGCTTTTGCATCTGATTCTGGTCCACACTCCTTGCCAGTAAACTGTAATGGGATGTATTGGTGCTTATATTAGTACTTTGTATTGCCAAGTACTCAAAAACAAGTACTTGTATTCTGTTTGAAAAAGTGAAATTTGAGTCTATTGGTCCTTTATTTTCATCTAGTGAATTGTAATCTTTTACTTTCTTTTAATCTTTTGTTTATAGCCTTATAATTTATTTTAGTGTATTCTACCTAAGTCCTTTATTTGATCTTAACCTGTTAATTTCTTTTAGTTTTTAGATTTCTTTAGTATATTTCATATTAATATATTTTGTTTTTAGTGTCTTTATGCCTCTATATGTTCAACTATTCTATTATATATGTACAGCTCATTTGTTGTACAATGTGCTTCAGTATGTAATAATATATGTAATAAAATATGTAAATAAAGTGGGCTGGATTTGTGTTGCAGCCCTGAAGAGACACAAGCTGACGGGCGACACCTCGGTGATGACGTACCGCGGCCACGGCGTTCTGCACACGCTCATCCGCTGCCGCTTCTCCCCGGAGTTCAGCACCGGGCAGAGGTTCATCTACTCCGGATGCTCCACCGGCAAAATCATCGGTGAGTGAAAGGCTGACGGCGCTGTGAAAGGCTGCGTTTATCTACGAGATGCTGAGGAGGTTCATCTGTCTGTGTGTCCAGTCTACGACGTGCTGACCGGGGCGGTGGTGACCCGGCTGTCGGGGCACGACGCCTGCGTGAGGGATGTCAGCTGGCATCCGTATGAGGACAAGCTCATCAGCAGCTCTGTGAGTAGTACCATAAAAACAAGCCGAGTTTAGTTATAATGAATCCATAGATGTTTCTGTGGATCTTCAAGCTCCTGAGCAGCATTTAAACAGGAAAGTGTTTTATGTTGTTTCTTTTAAACAATATTAAAGCTGCTAAAATCAGATGAAATGTTCAGACTTAAAAGAATGAACCGAATAAAAGCAATTACTTTGACTGTAAATGATGATTTTTAATTAATGATTTAGATTTTGAGTTTGTTTAGAGAAATGTAAGAGAAGCTTCCTACTGTTTTCTGATTTTTTTTTATTAACAAAAAGGTTTCAATTAAGATGTGAGTCCTTCAACATATTAGATGTTTTTGCAGTCAAACATTAATAAGAACTTTATTTAAGCCATGAAAATCTACTTTCACCAGCCACTTTATCAGCTGTAACGTGACAGTAGTTTCTGCAGAACTGCCTTTATTTTTCATGCCATAGATCCAACAAAGCGATGGAAAAGTTCCTCAGAGGTTCTGCTCCATATCGACATGACAGCGTCACAGTTTCTGCAACCATAATGAGAATCTCCCGTTTCCCCTGCAGCCGTGCTGCTATGATGTCACACTTTTATGTAACTGACTATTGTACAGTCATAGACGATATTCTGCATATCTCAGTTTAAACAGCTGGTTATTTGACTTCCTGATGCTTTTTTATCATCTCCATCCTATCGTCTGCCCATTCTCCTATGAGCCCAATGAGACATTTGGTCCAGAAAACAGCTGCTCTCTGTGTGAAAATCCCAGTAAATCAGCACTTTCTGAAATATCCAGACCAAGAACCACGCCACATTTAAAGTAGGGGTGGGAAAATTTAATCAAAAAATCAAACATCGGGATTTTTTAGTTCACAATTTTAAAATCAATTTA
>JAVQJG010246922.1:0-20164 GCA_036024015.1 Craterocephalus amniculus | reverse complement strand
TGTATAATGTGTGTCTGTATGTATTTATTTATTTATCTATCAACACTGATGAGACTTATTCAGAAAGCTGGAATTTTTTTCCGTACATTTGCACACAGAGTCTTCCTCCTCCTGGTTATATTAAAAACGGGAGGCTCTACAGACCTAATCAATTTGCCTCTGACAAACCCTGTACGCAATATGTGGGCTCATTTTGTGGGCCCTGCAAACATTTGTTTAATTTGCAGGTGGCACTATATGAGTCCTGCTTTTAAAATGTCAGGAATAAGAAAGATGATGGATGATCAAAATGCACTGCCTCTGCTTGCCAAAGTGGCAGATTGCGCTTCATCTGTGCGTAAATGCACAGAAGGCAGGCTTCTATCAAGTGGGAGAAGTTTTGACAAGTTGTAATATTGGTTTGCCAAATGAATGTTTGCCACATCAGTAGAATAGCCTGTAAGAATAGGATGTCATTTTTAAAAAAAACACATCACTTTTCACACAGTCTGGTGGACAGCATTCAGTGATGTAATTCTTACATTCATGATGATCAAAAGCACGCATGAGGATGGCAAAGGCAACCCCCCCCCCCCCCCCCCACACACACACACACACACACACATATAAGCACTCACACACCTCTCCATGTAAAAATGAGCTGCATCTTCTGCTATTAATTCTCATTTTGCCGGGTTGTCCTCTTGTTTAGTGGAATTGAAAATTACTGTAACTGCAAAGCTGGGTGGCAATGATCCATGGATCCATAGAAGTAGACTAACTTAGCTTTTATCATACCTGGTGATTTCATGAAAAATGGACTCTGGTCGGCTCAATACATATCCAACTGCAGCAAAAAGGGAGAAACAGCCTATTAAGTGAATTTACTGTAATGGCTATTATGAAATTTCTCTTTTAGAATTTTGCATCACATGGGATTTTATAAGCGGCAATCTGCGTAAGAAATTAAGGTTGTTTTGGTGCTTTCATCCACTGAGTATATATAACATGACTGTGTGTCGTATTTCTTTCTTTTTAAAGGAATTCTTTCAATTTTAGGGAGCATAATCAAAACTTTAGCATTGGTTCTGAATGTAAATGTTACTGCCATCCCTATCCATGAGGCCCAATTACAAGGGAAATAGAAGGATGGATGGATGGATGGATGGATGAATGGATAGATGGATAGGTGGATGGCTGGATGGATGGATGGATGGATGGATGGATGGATGGATGGATGGATGGATGGATGGATGGATGGATGGATGGATGGATGGATGGATGAATGGATGAATGGATGGATGGATGGATGGATGGATGGATGAATGGATAGGTGGATGGGTGGATGGATGAATGGATTACCAGGCTTTAATCCCCATATGGCCCTAGCTACATCAGTGTTTTTAAAATCAATACATGGCATTTCAACATTCCAGGTTGAACTACTCTCTACACTGTTGTTCCATTCAACCATTGCAATTAAGATAAGAGTGGAAATGAGCTGATAAAGTCATATAATACTAATTTAAGTCCCTTTCCTTCGGGTGCTTTGTTGGGTTTAAAGCTTATACTCAACTAGTTAAAGTAGACTTGGTCAAATACCAGCAACCCCATTCATAGAGAGACTTCTAATTTATCATTTATCATTTAAACCTCTCGTATAAATACAATACTGTAAAACTGAGCTTTAGTCAAAAATGAAAGGTCCTTTGTAATTAAGATGCAAAAACATTTTTGGTTGAGCTTTGTTTGCCCACTATTTTCCAGCCACACTATTAATCCAATGTCATGTTAAGCTAAACTATCCCATATTAATTAAAAGCAAACAACTCCCTACTTTTGTTTAGATATCAAAGTATCCCTAACATTGAGAAATTCATACTTTTCCATGTTATCAGATCATTCAGTTTACAGAACGTACTGTGAGAGACCACGCTCCGGCCTTGAATATGCAGCACATGGGTGGAATATTAAAAGACGCATAGCTGCACTTACACAGTAAATCCCAACACACTCCAGTCAAGGCTGAGAATTCAAGCTGAGTTAAAATGTTCCACCGGGATTCATTTGCACAAATGCACGTAATCAGACCACAGACCTATCTTTGGTTAAGCGCCTCTCTGGCTGCTGTGTGCGTGGGGTGAGATCTCCTCCAAATAAATATACTCAGCACTGTGTATGATTCAGACTTTTGACAGATGTTCCTCTTGGGGGTGTGATGTCTGTTCTAGTGAGGAGGTGGAATACATAAAAGAGTAAATAAATAAAAAACCTCAACAGCAAGAAGAGGCAACAGGAGATCTGTATGATGATAGCTTGTAGAGCCTGTTGAAATGAATGTGACAACTCTTTCTTTTCATAATGATTAATCTTGGCATCTCCTCTTCATCCAATAGATGTTTTCACGATTTTATTATTCTCATTATGATGTGCTAATAGCACATGTCACAGCCAGTTAATGGCTTAATCTGGCACAGGCGGAAAATATGATGTTGTTTCTCCATGCTTCAGCACAGACAATATTGAATTTCACTGGAGGTTAGATGTCCTTATTTACAGAAGACATGTAATGAACTGCGGTTTGCATCTCTGATCACTGATCATTACAGATTCTTAAAGAGCCAGACAAGAGGTTGATCACTGAGGATGTGCTGCTGAGGGAAAAAAAAGCAATGAAAGTCATGGCTTTGTTCACTTCCAAACTTCAATTTTAGATTGAGGTCATCATTGATTGACAACATCATTAACTCCAACATGCTGATTGTTCCATGATAATGCTGTCCTTCGCTTAAATCCAAGATCAAATTAACTACATGAGGTGCACCTTTAGACAATGCTGTACGGTATAATGTAACAAAGAACTTTTTAAAGTTTTAAATTATGTTAAAAAATAGCCCAGTTTGACAAAAACTAATTTGGGAAAATCTGAAAAGATCACAAGAATGAGTCAGGCTAATTAATCTTTTTCCATCGCACAGTCTCCACTGGTACTACCCTTTTCACAGCCCACACACAAACCATGGTGAATATTTTATGTTACATTAAACCTCTGTTTTGTTTCAAGGCCATTACAATAATTAAGATGTAAATCAGCTAAAAGCAAGTTCCTCTAAAGTTAAAAGATGTAGGCCATGTAGAAATCTTTTCTGAGGTGAAAATGTCACATTTCAGTTGACCCAAGTAAATGAGTGTAGTCATTTACAGAAAAACAAAAGAACTAAAAAGAGCCTAATAATAAAAGAAAAAAAGATTTTCGTTTGTTCTCTTATTATTACATAAAGAGTCAATGTTTTTAATGTGCATTTCACCTTCCTTGTTTCTGCATTATTACTGAATATCAGTGCAGAATTCCTTTGTGTGCTTCACATAGTTAGTAGGACTATATCACACAGTTTTTATGCACAAATTTTAAACTTTTAAGCTAATTTGGAGCTATCATTGTCAGATTAAAGTGTTCCAGTAAATATAATCTGTGAAATCTTTTGAATTAAGAGTGGAAAACTTGATTGAAAGAAAAGAAACGAAGTATAAGGTCTCAAATGTAAACCTTGATTCTGTATTTGAGTCAGTGTTGCTGCTCTCTGGAGTTCAAATTTTTTCATTGGTTCCAATTGTTCTCCAGAGATGGGTTAATCGCAGGTGTTTGAATTTCCCATTAGGGATTGATAAAGTATCGTATAAAAAAACAAAAAAACAGTTGCAGGACATAAGACATTCAGGCAAAAAGAAGAAATGCAATTGCTGTGCGTGGCTCTTATTCTGGTTCGCTATTTAGTAATTCTGTCTTTTTCGTTTTGGTTTCAGGGAAACACTGTGACCTTGATTAAAATGATACTTCATGAAAGGCAGGGGACATTTTGTGGTTATAGTTATAGCAACAACTAGTTGGTGAAGGTTATAGAATAATGGAAATTCACACAAAATGAAAACTGTAGTTGTTGGAAAAAGCTTCTGCCATTTTTCATTTATTTTCCTTTTGTTTGTTTGAGCTTTCTTCACTGTGCCCAACTTTTGAAATGAAATCCCCAAATTTCCTGAAGGAAAATTCTAATGTTGGAGCCCAGCTTTTAAAAACCATGTCATCTGATAATAAAAGTCAGAATTGATATTGAAATCAGACCGGAGCTCTTTTGTTTCAGGTCGTTTTGCTTTTGGCCTTCACCATGTTGCCAGTGATTTTGTTAAAGTTGCTTCTTGATTATGGGCTTCAATATATGAAGCATCCTCTTCATCAAGAGGGCAAATATAATACAGCACAGAATGCAGCTCCATTTTGTGAATGGTAATTCTATTTATATACCACATTTATTACATATTCAGTAACTCAGTGGAAATTACACAGAGACACAATTAATAGATATATTTAAAAACTCATGTACAGTCACGTGTAGTAAACTGTGCAAGAAATGTTTGTATAGTTACAGTTCTCTACAAAACATGCATTTTAAGTTTGGCTTTAAATGCAGACACAGTTGTAATAGACTCAGATCAGCAGGCAAATTGTTCCATTGAGGCCGTTTCCACCAACAGCTCCAGCTCAGGTCGGGGTTGCTCTGGTGTGGTTTGGTATTGTAAACCAGATTTCTGTTGCATTGCCTCAGCCAACCAAACCATTACCTGGAAGAGCAATACAAGCTGGATAGTGATTGATGAGTCAGCCTCTTAATAACATGATGTCATAGTGGCACAACTCATCCTATGAATTATGATGAAGACGAATGTGACAGAAACAAAGGAAGAAAATGGCGGAAATCCAGCAGTTTGTCTTTCTTTTTGGCATATGGCTTTACACAACAAGACATTCACATTAAATGTAAACATGGCACTGATCCCACTTTGTTTTTATTGCTGAGTTGCATAGGAAGTGATTGGTCCTAAAAAAGTAGGACAGATCTGATCAGATACTCTGGCACCCTTCCCAGTTTTTGCCTGTAGAAATAAAAAAAAATTAAAAAAGTCCTGCACTGTAAGCTGGTCTCCTGGATGGAAATTAGGCTATTGAAGACCTCAGGACCTAAAAGGTCTGATTGGGTTAAACACGGGTTTGGATGATAATTGATTATTTTTTACTCAATTAAGCAAGTTAAAGGTCTGTGGCTTTCGGTCTCTTTTAAACATGCTGTCTTTAGGCTTCAATAAATAAAATAAATCAGACGGAAACATAGCAAGAGCATTATGAGCCAGTGGAAAATTGCAGGATCATTTACACTTGTAAAATATTCAGACAAATGAAGAATGGTCATAGGAATAGAGAGTTTACATTTGCCTTTTTCCAATAAATATCTCCTTCAATGCAACCTGACCTTTGGCCTTTCTGAAAAAAAAAATTAATAAATAAGATCAACTTCAGAATGGCTGGAAGGAGAAAGAATGTAAAAACATGTTAGATTATCTGGGAAGCACCCAGAGACAGTGTAATGACGTGGGCACGCATGGCTACCACTGGTACTGGAGTACTAATGTTAATTGATGATGTGGCAGAAGAAAGAAGCAGACAGTTGAATCCTTTGGTGTGTGGTGATATACCATCTCTGGAGATGCAGCCAAGACCTCGAACGCACTGCAAAAGCAACAGCAAATGGAAACACATTGCAAAAAAAACATATTCCCAATTTTGGTGACATCTGTGGATTCCATATTTCAGGTGTTCAGGACTTACACAGAATTATGGACACTGTTGATCCAAGCTGTAGCTCTTTGTGTGCATCTGACCTACTTAACACCTACCTTCTCAGAAGTACTAAATATAGGAACAGAAACAGCCAGCGCAATGAGTTCCACATTTTGTAAATCACTTTGCCCGTGCAAAGCTGGTTTATTTGCATCTCCTAGAATTTGCGCATTCTGGCAGAAAAGCCTAGATTTCATAATCATTAAAGGCAAAAGCGGCAAATGCATTGCAGCGCTGTTTGATGTTATTTAAAAACTTTAAAACAAATAAAATAAAAAAAAATTGCATGAAGTGCAAAAAAATCTGCCAATGATTTGTAGTACCCCTTTAATGCTCAATATGCAGAATATCATAAACAGAATTACACTATTAACACAGTGATCATCAATCCTGGTCAGTGGGTAATTGGGGAATGGTTTGACATCAGGCTCTGCACAAGTTTGAGTCCGGATCAGGTGTGTTGCTGCTGGCAAAGCCTACTGGACACTGCATGGTCCAAGGACCAAGATTGATGATCCTTGTATTAAAAGATCAAAAGAACTGATTGTTTTTTTATCTTTTAACAGGTGGTACACCCCAAAATGTGTTTATTTAGCAACCTAATATGCCTTCCTTGAAATTAAGTCCACCAATATTAAACCTAAAATTTTTTAAATATCTTTTTAAAACTCGATACTTTGTGGGTTAAAAGTGACTGGAAACACCCCCTACAGGATAAAACCAGGTTTTAGTTTTCATGATGTAAAGGTGAATGTGGTGCATCTGTACATCACGAGAACATAAAAAAGAAACTCAACATCCCTCTCTCCAGAAGACCAATAAAATGCAGAGCTGCTACCTTGTTGAAACATTAGGGCCACGTTGCTGAATCTTTCAGCATGATTTATAAAACTTATTACCAGACTCAGAATCTCTGCAGACATTGTGAAACTGGTGTGTTCACATATTTTAGACATGAGAACTAAACTCGTTCATGTTAAAGCTACTTCACTAGTCCCCCCGATGTTGTCTTACCATGTAACAGTTATAAATATGTTATTTTTCAATATTTAAATCGTATTGCCGTAATCAGGGTTTAAATGTTGTTTTTTTTCCCCACAAAACAAAGTGTTCATCGGTTTTCAATCTTATTCAAACTTAAAATGAATTCCTTCAAGGAATTACCAATTTTATTGTACTGTTGTTAAGAAATCTACTGTTCTTCTCCAGACTGATTTTGTTGTTTGGAGAACTAATGTGTTATGCGTTGCAACATTTCCATTTTCCTATAACTCCAGGTTTGAACATCAAGTCTTGGTGTTAGGCACTCTGACAGATAGTCCCACAATTTCACACAGGCTTTCAACAATCCATCGTAAAAGAGAAATGCATTTCAGAAGAGGCAGAGAAACCAATTACTCTGTTGACAGCAGCCTCAATAGACCACAATGCCATGTAGCCTCTTGATATGTGGTGGTTTGAGTGAGGGATATGACTTTTCTGACTTTCACAGTCACTTTCGCTGTTGCTATACCCTCTCTGACCCTTCTGCTCAGATGCCATTTAGGGAAATTCATGAAATCACTTACTGAAGTTAAAGCAGATGAGGTCATTCGAGGAAAGTTACACCCCCCGTCTGCTTTAAAAAAAAAAGAAAAAGCATGTATACTGCTATACACAAAATATCACAGACGGATGATACTTAACTATATCCGAGGGTGGATTTTGCAATTAAGTCTTCAGACTGGATCAGAAATATGGAATGAAAAAACTATTTCAGTTCTCTTAAAAATGTGCCCTTTGAAAAAAGGGTGCAGATATCATTGAATTTCTAATAACTTAATAACTTCATGAAAATCAGAATCCCATAGCAAGTGTCTTATTACTATGACATATCTATCAATCAGTAATCACATGGCCTGGATTCCCTCCGTTTAAGCCTCTGTTCACCCAGTCACTCACACCTCTTCTTAAATAGGATTTGACAGCTTATCTAGCACTTTATGAAAAGCTGAGCACTGCAGACAGAATGAATAATATAACATGAAAATATTAAACGTAATAATTTATGCCATTTCTGGTCACAGTAGTCACGCTCTTTTTTTACTTGGCTTGAAGCAATTACTGCCTATTTAGCCTTTCATTGTGTTGTGATTCATTTTATCAGACTTGTTAAGACAGTCTGAAACAGTGTAGTTCTGCCCGCTGCTTTTCTTTGATTCTCTGCAGAAGTGCTTGGAAATGATGCTTCGGTACAAGAAAATGAAATGTCCATGTGACACATTGCTGCGTGTCCTAAAAAGTCGGTCTTCTGCCATTTGTAACTCCACCCTATAACAGTAGTATTTATTTTCTTTCTCGCTCTCTTTTTTTTCCGCTGAAGCATTTTGATTTAATGTTCATGTCTACCTCAAAAATAGTATTTCCCCAGCATAAAGTAGAACTCTTTTATCATTTAGCTTCAGCACCTCAGTCGGTCTGAAGAGACAAACTGGTGAGTCAGTCAGCAGAAACTGAGAATGATGCAGCATCTCTGCCATCTTCACCAGGGGATACTGTGAAATATGAGTATCAGTGCACAGACAGGCTGACAGTCATTATGTTAATGTTTTTCAATTGTTAACCATGTTATTTTTCAGTCTTTATCACGGTATTAACGGTTTGTTGACGTCTCTAAATGCAAAGTGTGTTTATTACAGCTGTCTGGGTGACAAGATTCACCACAAAGGTACAGCTAAAAAACATTGTTCTCTCACATATTCTTACAGTACTTGATCCAGAGTGGACTGACACAGCCGTAACACATTTTCATGTCAAACTGCAACTGTAGAATAAAATAAGGCTTAGTCATACAAAATGATTTTCACTAAATGTATGATTATTTGAGTTTAATGCGTTAGGATTGAAAAAAATCTTAACTACGGATGATCTAACAGGATTACAAGTTTTAGGACACAGATGCTTGACAGAGAGTGTTATAAATATGTTTCTTTTGAAAAGTACTGTGGGAAAGAGTGTAAAGTCAGAAGGGGTCGTGACTCCTATCCACTAATGCAGCTCTTAATTAGCAAAACAGCATGTTCAGCCGAGGTGGATGCCTTAAGTCTGTTATTAGTTTAGTAGCTAATTGGTCATATGCTAAACTGACATAATCTGAACACATGCTGTGTCTGAGCAAGAGTGTGTTCACATCATCAGTACACGGTGAACTTAACTAGTGTATTTTTAACAGAGAAAAGGGAAGTTGGGGTTGTTCATATGCACACCAAGTTGTTCAGAGTAAACAACAGCTTATCTCTGTAGCTTCAAACAACACAGCATCCTGTTACTACCAATACATTTGGAGTTTTATGAAAGAATCAGAAAAAAATTCACCTGACGAAAAAAAAACAAAAACACACATTGCGATGCAGATTGCATCCAGTGGGTCAGAACATCAGAGAAATGGGCAGCCTGACACAGCAGACTGATATGGACAGCTCAAGGAAACGTCTGCCCATGAATGACAAGAGCAAGAAATCATTTTCAAAGACCACATTGCTTTGCCAACAACCTAAAGGGCTGAGCTGCATCTGTAAACTGATGTGGTTTTAGTTTTCCAGCTTCATTATAAATAAGCTGTGCATCACTTTCCACAACTTTTGATGGTACAACTTTGAACTCCAGCCGTCTTAGCCAGATCACAAAATCATTTTTATCAGCTTCTGAGCCAAATGAACAAGAGAAAAGCTTAAGCTGTAGCTAAAGCTTTTCGTCCCTGACCATATATATTATGTTCATCACTTTACCATTTTGTTCAACAAAAACTAGAACATTAGATCCAAATAAACTCTAAGCAAAACTAAAACAAACTGTTGAAGGACTTTCAAAGTTTTACACAGCGGTCCAGCTCCTCATCAGATAAACAGCTGTGATGGTAGAAAAGATGTCCTTGGGTGAAATAAACATGTTTTCCTATAACAACTACGCTATAGCTGGGTGCAATTAAACTCTATGAAGTGTAACACTAACTGCTGTCAGCCTCAACACAAAGAAAATAGATATTTTTAACAGCTTCATCCATTGCTGTCATGTTTCACACAACCATTTCACAGCGTTGCATATGAACTGTTGCAATTTGAATAGAGCGTGACTCAATGAGGACTGCTATATTTCGCTTTCTTGTCCAAATTTCACAT
The DNA here is from genome assembly GCA_036024015.1 of Craterocephalus amniculus. Classification (NCBI taxonomy): domain Eukaryota; kingdom Metazoa; phylum Chordata; class Actinopteri; order Atheriniformes; family Atherinidae; genus Craterocephalus; species Craterocephalus amniculus. The sequence goes on along the minus strand of JAVQJG010246922.1, from coordinate 10,357 downwards.
AAATTGCAAGTATTTCACAGCAACTCTTAATCTGTCACCTTTACTGGAATACCTGAATGAAATCCTGAGGAACAATAACAGAAAAATGACCCATGCTTGAATGAGTGAATGCCATCACGTATTGAGTCAAAATAAACCAAGTGCCATTCATTTGATTGGACAATTGATATTGCATTCATCATAACAAAAATCCAATGAAGAGGACTGCATCACTAGGTAGCTGCATATTGTGCAAAAGAATAAGCAAGAAATAATTAACATCTACAAGACTTCAAATGATGGTCTTAGATCATTAGTTAGACCATAGGTGGTAAAACCAACTTTATATGTCAAATTTATCAGATGTTTTATTAAAATCTTAACATCAGATTTAGTTTATAATTCCACAGATGTCACATCACTGTCAGCAAACTGACTCAGGGAATGAATGTTGCCAGTGTCGCATGATTGCTATGTGATAAGGATGATGGAAACATTCAGATATTTGCTGCCGTGTAATTTAAGGTGACATGTATTGTGTACAGGTGTTGGGAGAGGAGGAGTTCAATTCTGTTTGCACCCACAGTGCCTCTGCATATTTTCACGTCAACCAAATGGGTCAGCCCTTTTGTTCTGCCAGAATATTTTTACTTGCCCTGACTAAACGGCATAAAATGCACTCTGATCAGCGGGGTGTTTCAGCAACCAAATTTAAAATGCTTTCCGGATTTGAATGAGTAGACAAGAAACAAATAAATCCACTTCATGCTGGGCAAAATTACACTTAATTTGGTTATTCACCAGAAAGAAAAACAACACTATCTACACAAGACAGTATGTGGGGCACAGCATCCTCTTAGGATTATCGTTGCTCTGGCTCAACAGAATTTAAACGGGCCTTTGTAGATTTTTAGACTTCTTTCCGTTCAATTCTTCACTCCCCGGGTACCTTGTTCCATGTTTTCATGCCATTTCTTTCCTGAAACATCCTATTCCAGTCATGTTTCCTCAGACGGTGGAAAAACAAATAGGCCAGCAGTCCAGGTAGCATGCAGCAGATCTGTAACCAGACTGAATTATGTGTTTGTGCACATAGTTGACAGTGCACCTTTGTAAATTTGGTCATGTTTTTTGTCAGAAATAGAGTGTGTATGAGTGAGCAGATGTGCTGCAGTAGATGGTTGTGATACTTTGCATGGTCATTCATCATGGGGTAAAGGTATCAACACAAAAGCTGTCATAGTGGAGAGTCTTGTTTATCATGCTTGATGTGATATGGATAAAAGTATAGAACCCACCGTCACCCCCTTTTTGCATCCTGCACCTTGTGTGCTCTGCCCAAGTATTAGCAAGTGCATTTCACATGGACAATCAGCTGTTCAGATTCATTGACATTCTGCAGTTTAAAGTTTAAGTGATGCATACAGTACAAGTAAAAAAAAGATTCACCTTCTTAAGCTACGATTTGACTGGAAGCAGATGGAAATGAAAATCCAGGGGCTTTTAAGGGGGTTGCAGATTATTTTAGACATGGATCTTTTGCATTTCCTTTGAGGTCTAGGGTGTGAGGTAGATTACAATAGAAACATTTTTTTCTCACTGGAGTGTTGGAGCTACCGCACTGTCCATAAAGACATGTGGAACAGTGCAACTAGAAGAAACAACTGTGCTTCATCTTTACACAACAGCTGTGATAACAGCTTATATTCACTGCTTATCTGTCATCACTTCTCAGCTGATTATAGACAGTATGAATTGTTTAGTTTAAATGTGCTGCTTAAAAACAGTGTCAGCTCCTCCTGCAGTACATCTTTAACTGATTGTAAAAGTGGTTGTGGATTTTAAAGGGTGAGAGAGGCAACAGTTAAAGTTGGAGCTGACAATTCAATTGGACTACTGCCTTTATCTTCCATGTACTGTATAGGGGAATTAAATTATATAGCCAAAGTGTGTTTGGAGAAAACATTGAAGACACCGTGCAGCTTCAAACATTGTCTGTGGGAGATCATCACACATGTAACTGTAGCTGAGTGCGCACACACTGTCTTTGAGTCAAATGAATTACAATTCATTCAGATGATGATGCAGTCATAGATTCAGGATTTTATTAGAACGTCAAAGTGAAAATGCTTTAAGCAACTGTGAGTTGACATTGAGTCTTTATGAGCTGCTTTAAAACAGTTTCTAACGCTATTTACCATCTGACAAAAGTAAAAAAGAGATTTTCTTTGTGGAAAGCACAATTCTGACATACTAGTATGCTTTTTCATGCTTCATTGTTAAAGATGCAAACCGATGGGACTTTGGAGGATATGGGGAGTTCCAGAGTTCATTTGTAGTTGTGCATATGCATGAAAGAGTGATTCAGCCTCTAACGGCATGATTTAAATGTGTTAGTCTGGTTTTGAGGGCGTTTGTGTTGTACATTTCTGTTCAGGCTAAGAAGTTTATAGCATTTTATAAGTCCAGTGTTGGACTGACTGGCACAATAATGTTTTCCTTATTATGTGAACACCTTCTGAAAGCTTCAGGTACTGTAGTTTCATAAGTAAAGCACTCCCTCTGCAGAACCTGTTTTGAGGGTGAAACATATCTCCTGTTAGACCTCTAGTTCCAGCAGTAGAAAGCAGACCAAAAAGAAGGAAAAATGCCTTTATATTTCGTTTCAAAAGAAGACATATTTTCTTGTATATATAAAAAAATGTGGTCTTGAGCATGATTCTCCAGGCCTTCTGAAGACCTTTCAAAGTTTTCTTTTCTTTTTCACTCATTTTCAATCCATTTACCTCAGAATTTTCAAAGGAATATTTTTTTCTTTGTTTATGTTTTGGGCCATGAATCATTTAAGCACAAAAAAGGCACCTACGGGAAGACATGTCACGACCCATCGCTGGTTACTTTGCAAATAGATTTTCCAGAAATACGGGGTGACTCAAGACTTTTGCACAGCGCTGTTTTGTAAAACATTTAACAAGTATGATGACTAATGGCCATAATCATATAAAAGATGGGATTATCTCTAATGAATTAGAAATTAAAAATCGTCCTTTTCTTTACACTTTCATACCTTAAAATGCTAATAAAAAAGTAGACGTGTATCTCATTTGCAATTCCCCTCTAATTCTTCATTCTTCTGGTTTCCGTCTCAAATGCTGCTTATGATAAGTTCCTTATAATCTCTTTTTGCCACCGGAAAACATAAACATTCGCTGCAGAGGCTTTAGCGTGACCTTGTGTTAGTCCCAAACAGTGCATGACCTTTAGCATGATGCTGTTAGTTCATCCCAAAATCCGAACAAATCAAGGCTTAGGAAGGTCCTTTATGAATGTCTATTGGCTCCGAACCCCGCTGGGATCATTGTTATGTAGAAAATGGAAGAGCTGTAAGCCACTCCAATCAGCAGGTGGTTGTGTCTCACCAAAGCCCTGCATCATGTATTCATGGTGACAATTTTCTTTGGGCCTCATCTAGTGACAGTTCTAGCAAGGCTCATATCCAGCTTTTTAAATGTCCTCCTCTCAAAGACAGAGAAATATTACCTCCTTGGTTAATAAAAGAATGATAACATTGATCCAGCAGATAGATTTAAAACACAAAGCTAATTGTAAGGATGTCAGAAAAAGTGCAGGGATACTGCAGGTTCTGCAAAGCCTTCCCACTGCTGATAAATCAGTAAGTGAGATTATCCATGCCGCCATGAGGAGAGGCATTTCATCAATTTGAGGTTGAGACTTTGTATTGATTTCATGGCGCACACATATCTGACATTACCGTTTTTGGTGACTCTTGGATCTCAGTCAATCCCCACATCCACAGAACACTGAGGCTCACTAGAGTGGCAGAACTGGGAGGTCATGCTCTTTTGTTTTTCCAGAAATAGTTTTTTTTTCCCTTTCTTCCACCCACTTGTCATGCAGTTTCTCTTTCTTTTTGGTAGCCTGTATTTCACAGACACAAATGCAGAGGATTTTAAATTTATATTGTGTTTTGTTTGTTCTTTTTTTCCCAATTGAACTACATTTTGTCTTTTGTCAAACTGAATCACAGAAAACTGACCACTCTAAAATGGTTCTCCATATTAAAATAGGATAAGTCAGACTTCTAATGTCTACTGAGGATATCACAGAGTTATGTAAACCATCATCCTATAAAGGATTTTATTGCCTGAAGTTCATTTTGTGGTAATGTTTTCCAGCTACAACCATTGTATTACATTAGATTTTCTGAAATATGGCTTTAGTGGTATAAGATGACATTTCAGTCCCGCAACATGTTTGCAATATTCAAGACAGGGGCTCCATGCATTCAAACATCTCAAGTGAACAGAAACTGAAGCTGCTGACATGAATCATTATCTGCTGCTTTTAGTTCAGTCTGCATCACGACAGCCCACAGTCAGATACATGCGCAATTCAAAGATATTACTGGAGTCATTGAAGAGCGTATGCGCACCCACAACGTTCACAGTAACATTTATCATTCATTACCAAAGGGCTGTGCACATGGTGGTAGTTACATCCATCTGCAAAAGGGAGGAAATCAAACATTAAACTCTTCATTTTGCGCTGTATTTATCAGAAGAAGCTTGTGGTTTTTTATTTAGTTCAGTAACATGAACTTATGTCGGAAGTTTATGAAAAGGCTTTTAAAGCAGCCCCAAGGACTTGTACAGTACTTTGATCCCCTTATTTCTTAACATTTTGCTTTCAAGAGGCCAAACTACTTGTAATGATTTAATGGGGTCTTGCGCAATAGCTCTCCAGACTTCCTCACAGTCTTCCAAAGTTTTTCTTTGGACATTGGCTACTGTTTCACATTTTTTTATTCCAGTTCTTGTACACAAATATACTTTACTTTTTATTAGTTTTTATTTTTTTCTCCTTTTTTGACAAGAGGCTACTTAAATTCGAAGAAGAGCTTTGGAAAAAGTCTTTCCAGAAGTCTTAAGTATTATTCCTGCAAAATACTTAAAGAAATTACAAGACGGCCTGTCTAAAAGGTTTCAGACTGTGTTAAAATGTAAAGATCATTATACCAAATATTGACGGCAGGGCACACTCTGGGCCGGTCGCCAGTCCATCATAGAGCCAACACAGAGACACAAACACCGACTCACTCTCACACTCTTTGGTGAGATTTGCTGAAAAAAAAAACTGTTTAATTTATTTCTCCCTTTAATGTATTTATTTTGACTTATTCACTCACATGCAGGTTTTTTCATGCTGGGAATGAAGGCCCTAGGGTCATTTTAAGCCTAATGAAAACTATACATATTAACTATTTCATGCATAGTGTTCACTACAGTGGACACCAGTTATCTAATATATTCATGCCTGGGGATGGTATATTTAAATTTGCCACTGCAGTGAATATCAATGAATCATCCAATAGCTACTCCGTTGAAAAAAAAAAAGTATATATGCATACATACATTGTAATTACCAAATTTGCTTTAGTGCTAAACAGGAAATGAAATGGTTCAGACATATTTTCATAAAATATTCATATAAAAACTTGAAAACGGTATTTTATAAATATTATTAAATTATATATATACATTAATTGAATAAATAAAAATATGATTAAGAAATAAAAAATACTCACTGTATATAAGTAAGTATACAGTGTATAAAAAACATGTGGTTCTCTTTATTGATAATTCATGCTTGAAAGGGTTTTTTTGTTCTACCGGGTCTCTTTCAATTATTTTTTTTTTTAACTGACAAAATGCCTTTTGAATCAGTAGCAATAATTTAGTCATTTACAGCTAAACAGCATGAATGCATTTGGAATCAAGAAGAGAAAAGACTATGCAAATATGAGTGATAAATTCAAGGAAAGAAATCCTAAAGTTGAATTTCCTGACATCTCAAAACAACTTCCATTTATCATAGGCCAACAACTGCTGGCTCTATTTACAAGAATCAATGCTGCAGCTTATCAGGTTCCTAAAAAACCTCAGCTGGCCTTCTTAACAGAGCGGTTGCAGGACTCTGAGCTCTGCCTTACAATCATGAACTTCTCACCCTTTTCGTGCAAAGCAAACCCAGTCACCCTGCAAAGAAATTCCATTTGGCTGCTTGTGACAGTAATGACAAGGTTTAAGTCCTTCATAGCTAAGAGCTCGGATAAAGAGCGACTAGCAAAGCTGGAGCTTTTTTGATCAGTCAGTGCAGTGTATCTTCCTCAATACTTGAGTTACTAAAATGCTCAAATTTAATGATGTAGGCCTTGTATTGCGTATTCGATTTTGGTTAAACAAGCAAAAAAAAAACTCAACTTTGTGTGCTTTTGTGTGTCTATGAATGTATTAGCAATAGATTTTTTGAAAGGACAAGGTTCACAATATTCAACTTTTATATTCATATTTTGAAATGCACTTCAGACACACAAAAAAAACAATTACATTTTGTAAACCTTCCCCAAACAAACCTTTGCTGAAATCATTCCCTTGCTTCTTTTTACAGTAGATTAATGATTTTATATTACACAACATATTTGTGCACCATGAGAATAGAGCTCAGGCAGAGGTCAGCTGGGGTGGGCTTACTGGTCACACAATTACTCATGAGGAAGTCATAAACCCAGACCCTTGGGAGGGTGATAGAACATTGGAGATTCGTGTGGCAATTTTCCAAACATGCCCTAAAAACCTTCTGCTCATTCTGGAGAATTTTTGTGGGGGTTTGTGGGGTTTTGGGGGTTTCCTTTCTTAGTTGGAAGTCTTTCTTATTCCCACTAATGTCCACAATCCAATGTATACTTATATTAATAATGTAAATGTTTTTTCTCAGGACAAGTTAGTAGAAACCTTTCAAACACAATCAACTGATTTCCTTGGTTCAAGTAAGAGTCCACAAAAATATAGTAACATTTTCTTGGTAAAGCAATAATATTTTCAAGTATTTGTTCATTCTAGCTGTTATTAAAAGGACATTTCATTTACCCACTGACCATGCTGGGGGAGCCGACCTTCCATCGTGAGCGATTTGGGTTTCAGTAATGATTAGTGGTTCATCCACTCCACCAGCTGAGCCACAGCTCTACTTATTACCCCTTCTGTTAGGTTTGGGTCATGCTGACCCACTTCCAACATTGACCAAAAGATAAAAAGTATTATGAGACGCCTCACACATACACAAGGCTACCGTGTGGTATAACATACCTTTTTGTCAAAACAGAGCAATAAGTGTTGTGTTATTGGTGTTGTTTAAATGTTCACTGTGTCCTAACACAACTTAGGATCTGTCAGGGACTCTTTATATTTGTGTGTGTTTTTACTAATATATTTTACTAACTATTATAAAAAAATGGGCTTTACATCCACATTGTTGTAGTTTCTTTTCTTTTTTCTTCCTTTAACCTTTATCTTTCAGCCGTGTGACACTGATACCAGTGTTATCTCATTATGTAAATAGTCACAGCAGTGTTTCTTATTTTCTACAGAAGTTTTCAGAGCGCACAGAGCCACCCACAAACCAGAAAATACTTACAGTGGATGATATTATACTTAACCGAAGCAGATCAGATGCAGTCCTGAGTCCTGATGGCCATAAGTGTGTATGACAGTGACTGTCTCTAATGTGCATTTGCAGTTGACAGCAGGTCTGTCCTCTGAGTAGTCTGCCTTCTGCCTAAAGCACACTGGGACCGGCTCCAGACATTGGCCATGGATGTGCCTTACTGTGCAGGACAATGAAAACAGATGTTTGCTGTCATTGTGGAATCTGGATGTTGACAGGATGGACATCCCAGAGCAAATACGCATTTGTTAAAAAAAAAAAAGAATTTATGTTGAGTAATTGCATCTGATATTGAATTTTATTATTTTATTTTATGGAGTTATCATTTATACAGATAATCTCTTTCAGTCTCATTTCCAAGAGAGACCAGTTTCAAATAAGCATGTTAATTGCCAGACATATGTCAAGTGCGTTTGAATGGGTAAATAAACAGATTCCACAAATGATTCCTTAAATACAGTTCCAAGATAAGCCATGAAGGCTGTGATTGGATGTCATGCAAGCCTTTGGACTTAAAATTGCCTTGGTAATATTGGTAATGGTGATAGATTGGGAAATAACTACTTTATCTGTCAACGCTAAGATGGCACTAGATGTGTGCTGTGTGCATCACCTCCTGTTGTGCCCACGTTTGGTTACACAGCACAGGCATGAAAGTGCTCAAATGCAGGGGACAGTATTCTTTAGAAGAGAAAACCTGAAAAAGTAGGTGGTGGTGGGGGAGTACAGCAGCTCTTAGCTGAAATTTTTGTATAAACACACAGCAAGGGAATTTGTTGATAATCTGTACTGAAGATTGTAGCTGCGACCCTATTGGCTGATTTTAACATTAGTAATATAGTACATCTGAGGTGTACGACAGTGCCGGTTGTAAATAGGATACGGCTGTTTTCCTGTGAGAAAGACATAGTGTTAATTCCCAAATCTTCCTCATACACATTTGCACAGATAATTGGTTTGACAAATGCAGCAACAAATACAATTAGTTTGATCTCTTCACACTATGGACGTGAACCGTTTTCAACAGTTACCTCAGAGAAAGACTTTTCTGCTTTTCGTCTTTGTGTTTTATACTGTACCGTGATCAGAGCTAAGACCACAGCAATGATTTGTCGTAATGAAATGACTGATATCAAGGATATGGACACTTGCCAAATGAGTAAATCCTGTGGTGACTCATGTGTCATCATTGAGCCTTGAAGTTTTAGCATTGTTTGCGCAGTACAAAGATGGCAGATTTTTGGAGAGAAACTTGTTTGATTTAGGGAAATTCCTTGGTGATGGACAGAGCCTGCTCTACATGGCAAGAGTTGAAAAAATTAGCATGCAAAACATTTTGTTTTCCATCTATCATATTCTGAAATTCAAACGTTTTCTGGGTATCATTGATCGTATAAATAAAAATAACCCAGGTGTGAGACACTTTGTTCTTTTACTCAGTGATTATGTTTATATTTGGGGTAAAAGATCTTAATGTTTTTACTTCATCAGTGGGGGAGAGCACCTCTGCAGTCAGCAATAGAGCCACAAATGAAAGTAGTCTGGCTTTGAAAATGTTGTCATTACCATTTACTGTTACTATTTCTAAATTCTTTTTTATTTATTAGCAATGAAAATTTAGGAGAGGTAGCTTGCTATGCTTTTAATGTATATTTTATGTAATGTAAAAAAACATAATACGAAAAAGTCGTCACATAAATACATGCAGAAAACATGGTAAAAAGAACAAATATGTGGTATGTGAATATATTGCAGTAGTGTGAGTATACAGTAACTATATTTGGGATTTAGGATACAACGTTGTCTATACCCAGTTATTGCAATGCAGGGTCACTAGGGGAGCTGAAGTCTAAGCAGCTGTTTGGCATGAGGCAAGATACGTCCTGGAGACAGGTCACTAGTCCATCACAGGCGCAAACAACCACTCACTCCCACATTCACACCCAGGGAGAATTTAGACATGCCAATCAGCCCTACATGCATGTTTTTGGGAGGAAGCCGTAGCACCAGGACAGAGCAGAACATGCAAGGTCCACACAGCCAAGGTTTGAACTGTCTTGCTGTGAAGTGACGGACACCAGCTGCAGCCAATATTCCAGCAGCCCATCTTTAATATCTATAATCATAATGCACCCATTCCCAAACTGGGGGAGCGGCAAAGTTAGCAAAAGTACTACAGTAATGGACTGACAATGATACATCAACAACAGACACTGCAACAATGGTAAATATAGCAACAAGGCACATCTTGCTTTGGGCTTGACCAGCAAAATGGTGAATAATGAAGAGAGATCACAGTTTGTTGTACAGTATGTCTTTAATATTAGGATCTGACAGTATGAAGCCAAACATTACACCACTTGAGGACTTCTCCTCCTGAACACAAAAAAAATAATTCAGAAGTAAACTACTCAACAGTCATACATATTATATCAGAGTCGTTTGTACTGAAGTTGTCAGTTCACCCCACATAAAGTAATATGCCAATTTTACTGGTCCAAATAGCATATTAAAGCAGAGGAATCAATGCTTACCTCCACCAATGATATGGTTTTATCTACAGTAGCAGCAAATGATCTTACTGCAAAACACAGTGAGCAAAGTTAACATTATTGTAGAAAAATATCTTGTTGCACTTCAGCACACTTTCTGCGACACAATGCAAACGGTTCTCTTCTAACAAACCAAAGTAACTTAATTGTGGACAAACTTAAAATGTTTTGATTTAAAAGTATGTTTATATGGAGGCCCAAAATATTCAAAATTGAATAAATATAAATAAGACTTTGAAATAAATACCATTTTGATAAATAAAAGGCAAATATATATTATGGCCTTTAATAGTAAAATAAGG
>JAVQJG010246902.1:0-12133 GCA_036024015.1 Craterocephalus amniculus | reverse complement strand
CATGAAATCAAACACAAAGATGTAGAGCATATTTAATTGTTTATAGTCTCCAAGACTGGACAACCCACATTGCACCCGCATTATTATTCACACACAAGTAGAAAGAAAATATACAGCACAATACACTGTAATATAAACACATAAACATGATTTTGAGCCCGATGCTCATACACTCACCTCCTGCAAACAGAATAAAACAGAGAAAATGACAGTAGGATGGAAGGGACATCATGGGGCATCCGTGAATGAGTAGTGAATAATGCCCTGATGAGCCGACCAAGGCAGAAATTCACAGGACCAAACTATGTAATTGTAGAGTCTGTCTAATAGACAGATTTATCAAATGTTCCAAGACTTTTGTGCATGTGATGGCTTATATAATATAATGATGGTGACACGTTTTGGGGAGAACAGCCAATTAATAATCAGTTTAGATCAGAGCAGATCTGCTCATTTGGAAATTGTGCTAAATGTAAGCTAACTGTACTTAGTAATTTGCATTGATGTACTAAGAAATTGAGACATGTGCCGAGACATTTAGAATTTCATAAAATGAATGAGTAATACAACTGCGTTTTGAACAATTGCCTAATGATTTGGAGCTTTGTCCATGTAGTTCTGAGAAAATAATTGTTGTTTCAAGAAATGAGCCAAACCTATGGAGAAAAACTGTAAGATGAAATGTCCTCCGTTGTCAGATTATTAATGGATGTAGTGATTTAATGTACAGTATGTGTTGCTACACTCTAAAAAATAATTAATGGGCTTAGTAGGTACGGCTCAAAAACAACTGTTCATGCAAAAAACATCAACTTTGTTATGAGTGTACATTATAATGACTTGATAACTTTAGCACAACTTAAAAATCTGCATTTGTGTTAGTTAAAATCTATGGCTACAAGGGGGACCATGACCTGACATGTTTAGCACAAACAGGCCATGTGCCACACCTGTTGGTTGCCAGACATAAGCAGAACAAAGAATTGGAGAAAAAGCTTTGTGGTGATTACCATTTTGAATAGTTTTACTCACAGCAGATAATAACTGCATGAGCAGACATTACAATATAGTTTTACACAACACTACTGCTTTTTCTTGGTTAGCAGTTTTATCTAGCAGTTGCAATTTGGTTTATGTTCTAAGTTTTGTTTCACTGACATTTGAAAATTGGCACAGTTTTTTCAGTAGTTTAACTTTGTATCTTTCTAATCCATTTAATTATCTGTAGAGTTTACAGTTCAAGCAGCGAAAGCTTTATGGCTTAGCCTTTTTAGATAACTGTGCACACATCTGATTTGTTTAAAAGCCATTGCACACTGTAACAAATGACGTGCTGTCTCAACGTAAAAAAATTGATGTAACATTTTGTCCATTGTCCAATTGATGCAAATTGTTACATCAGTTTTTACGTTGAGACAGCACGTCATTTGTTAGAGTGTACAAACATCTGAACACTAACTTCATATAATGTGGAGGGATTTATGTACTGCTCAAATTTAAAGATAGTTTATCTATGTTAAGCTCAGAGGAGAAATAATCCTAAAGTCTCCATGGATTGGCGCCAGCGCCAAACACGTTTACAACATTTAAAAAAAAGAATCATTTTAATGTAATTGAGATCTTACAAATATAATTCTTGAACAAAATAAACAATTGGGGTCCAAACTAGGGCTGCACAAAATATCGTTTGAGTGCACAATAGTCACATCGCAGGTCAAGTTTCAATGTAGGACCCAAATCAACTCAGTCTGTCTGTCCTTATCTAATTTCAAAGGTACCTGACACATTGTGCTCAGTAATCCACCAATCACCATCGACCATAATCAGTTTGGCACAGATCAAACTTTTTTGTGGTAAGAGACAGTTCACATTTGTACATAATAAAACAAAACACACTCGGTTGTTATCAGATTAAAAGCAGGCTGTGAGACATCACAATAAGAACAACTGACACAGACAAAAACCAGTCTTGCAACATTCATAAAGAGATATGATCAGTGCAGGTTCATCGTCAACAAGATGGAAGGAGAGCAGTAGAACTTAAAGTGCTGTTCAAGCCATCTGCTGACAATTCTTGTAATATATGTTGCAGGGTTAGAAAATATTGCAATGCCATTTTTTTGTTAATTTTGTTAAGTTTTGTTTTTTTTGTTAATATTGTGTAGCCCTAGTCCAAACAGTGACCCCTGTGGTACTCCACACATTTTGTCCAGGCACACAGCACAGGTGTCACCCAATTTCAAAACTGCTGTCTGATACACAGGTAACTTTTTACCCACTTTAGGATGACCCCTCTGACCCCATATGGGTCCAGTTTGTTTATTGATATATTGTGATCAATTCTATTAAATGCCTTTTTCAAATCTATAAATCTACATAACTTTTATTGGCCAGAAGGTTTTGTTGTTGTTGTTGTTGTTGTTGGGTCTTTTTTTTCTGAATATCTTTTTTTGAAATTAATGACGAAAGATATCTAATAAAACGTACAATATTTCTTTGTTCTAGTTTAACTGTTATTTTGCTCAAAGCATCTGTTGATTTTCTCTGGTTTACGTTTGAATATGCAGCTCAGCAACTTTTTGAGAATCAGAACTGTTACCAACAGTATTGCCTCAGTTTAAGACACAAAACTAATTAACTTATCGGGAAAAGTACTGAAATAAAGCTGTAACAAACAAATATCCACGTTAAGGCCCATTCATGCTCGACGCAGATGACGGATGCGCAGACGCACGCAAAGTTTCGTCCGTCTTCTGCGTCAATTCTGCGTCAATGCGCTCCTTGCGCATCCGTCTCTCGACGCAGAAGATGGAGTAATACCAGCGGAAACCGCGGTGTCAGTGTTGAGCATGGTGGAGCAGAAACAAACCAGGGAAGAAGAAGATAAACAGGAAGAAGAAAGAAGTTCTTTAGAAGTTGCACAAGCATTAGAAGTTGCACAAGCTTTTGAAATAAGGCTCTACAAGCGCTCAGGGTCTTTTGGTGGTTCTATAGCAGCGCATAAGTGCTGCCAGCCGGTGTCTGAAACTAACCTTGTATTGCGGAGTTTACAATAAACTCAGCACTACTGCTTAGCGGAGGTTAGCCGTAGCAACAGAAATGAAGCATGGAAGTATGAAGACAATGATGCATGAAGACGCTTGGATCAGACTTCCCTTTTTACGTCCGTCAGGGAGCATAAATGGGCCTTCAGGCAACAAATCTTTTTCTCTCTGGGACAGAGGTTTTCACACCATTTATATAAACAGTTAAACTGAACCTTTATTAATTTTCTTAATGCCAAAATATCTTTTTTTTTATTTGCTGAGACCAGACTAAAACAGTGAGGAAATGCCTTTTGCAATACATAATTCATTAAAATTCTTCTTCAATTCCAAAATCAGAGTCTATAAATCAGTTTAATTTGAGGCAAAAATGGTGGGAATATATTTACATCTACTGAAATATGGAGAGCTGATGTCTCTGCTTTTGAAAGAATCTCAGAGAAAAACAGATCGGTATACTACAGTAGAAGTTACTGCATTTATGTCCAGTGCAAGCAGCAGAATTTAACGGCTAATCTCTCCCTCTCTCTCCATCATTTTAGTGCTTTCTGTCATTCAAAGCTCTTGAACAAGAAAAGTCTTTTGGTCTTTGGAAATTACAGACAGCCCACACACACAAATCTGTCAGTGAGTCTTTCATTCAGGATTAACGAGACTGTAAAAGAGCAAATCACTGCTGGTAACTCACCCGTTACATAAACCTGGCAGCAACAGTGCTGGGAAGCAGAAGGAAATCACTGTATGGCAGCAGTTGGCTGACTAAACTGGACAGCATGAATATATGAAAATGCAGTGGGTGTGAACAAAATTGCACCTTTTACAGACCATAACAGACCATTTTAATAGGTATACCTGGCTTGTATGGGATTGGACATGGTGCATTATCCTGCCGGAAGTAGAAGATGGGTAATGGACGGAAATGGTGAACAAAACTCAGGTAGGCTGTGGTGGTTAAAGTTTGCTCCGTTGGTTCTACGGGGCCCAAAGTCTAACCAGAAGATACCCACCCTACATCCCCAGTCCTCTAGAGCCTGCAGGTTTTGGATTTTTCCCTATTTCAACACACCTGAATCAAATTAATGATTCACTGAGCAAAAATTGAAGAAGCTGCTGGATCTATTTAATCTAGAAATTTGCTAGGAAACCAAATGCCTTGTACTTTTTTTGTACTTTTTACAAATGCTGAAACTAAACATTTCAAGTTGTAATCAACAAAGGTGACCATTATGCATTGCTTAAATTTTAGAGGTAACTATACCCCTAGTTGTCTGAATTAATTCTCTTAAACCAGATTTATACAAATTGTTTAGCTGTTTCATATAAAGACTGAAACACACTGACTTCAATCCATAGAAAATGAACACATTTTAGAATGAGTCAAAACTATGTTAACCTTTAGTTTACAGTTTTTACACGGGGGACATTTTTATATAGCTCTAGTTGATTGGGAGGCGAATACTGTCCATCCATCCATCCTTTTTCTTCCGCTTATCCGGGGTTGGGTCGCGGGGGCAGTCGTCTGAACAGGGAAGCCCAAACTAACCTCTCCATTGTCACATCAGCCAGCTCATCGGGGGTAATCCTGAGGTGCTCCCAGGCCAGCCAAGAGATATAATCCCCCTAGCTTGTCCTCTGCCAGATGCCTGAGCCACCTCATTGGCTCCTGTGGATGCGGAAGAGCAGTGTCTCTACTTGGAGACCCTCCCAAATGACCACACTTCTCACTGTATCTCTTAGGGGAGTTGAAAACCCATTTCATTTTCATTTTCTGTACAGCTTAATCCAATACAGGGTCACGGGTGAGCTGCAGCATATCCCATTAATTACCAGACAACAGACAGAGAACACCAGTCCATCACATTCCCACAGGAGTCAGGACATGACAATTACTTTAAGAACTGTCACCAGTTTTCCTCTGGTGACAATTATAAACTGTTGTTGTGTGGTCCTTATACTAAACATGAAACAATTTGTCACAACTTACAAGTTTGTATACAAACATTTTCAAAACCACTAGTGTAGAAGCAGTGCCTTATTTAAATGGCAAATGAGGAGAACATAAGAGACACCAGGTAGATTTTTATAAACCTTTTTTTATTAGTGTAATGCATTTAATTTCCAAAAGAATGATGCATTTCCATTGATGATATAGTTTACAGTGACGGGGCTCCACACACAGTATATGACATGCATTTGAGAAAAGAAAGAAATAGAGAAACTTATATTTTACATTCTTCACCTCTGAACCCTGAAATTATTTTCACCCTGAATTAGAAAAAAAGACCCTCTTGAATCAACAAAAGCAAAGTCAATAAAAATCATTTCTCTCATTTCTGAAAAAGTCATGACCTCTTTTCCTTCTAAAGTGTTTATAATCTTGCCCTTCACGTTAAGTCCCCCTCATACTTTTGAACATTCCCAATTATGTTGATGTGTAAATTTGGATTTTTTAAATCTCACTTCATTATTCTGATAACTGTTGGAAATTAAAAGGTAAAATGGAGACACAGATGTCATAACAGCTGTCAGTGTAACATCTAAACATTTCTAGTGCAAATGCTGAAAAGACTGGAATGTATTCAGAGTTCTTCATCGCAGTAAACAGGTGCTACCTTAAATTTTAACTTCAACTACAGCCGATTGGCAGGACAACCATAAATCTGACCTCTAGATTCAGTGGCAGGACTCAGCAGGGCAGTATGGGGAATATGTTACAAACAGGACAAATGTTATGACATCTGTCATTAAAGATCATCCTCATTCAGAGTTAATTGGAAATAAAGCAAACTTTAATGAGAATCTTTGCTAATAGGCAGGGGAGGATGGACTGTGGTTTTCAATGACAGTTTCTGGGCTCCTGACAACAGAAGATGCTTTGATAATCCGGTGTTTCTAGTTTTAGTTCTCCATAATATCACCCCGTTGACATATACTCTTGATTTCAGATGTTTCAGAGGAAAATCAGCAAGGATTTGATGTAACTCATTTTTCTCTAAGGCCTTTCATTTCAAGATGTACAGTTGCAGTTTTCATCTCTTTCACTCACCCATATCTGCTGCTGTGACTAAATATAAAGTCTGTACCTTTTATGTAATTTCCTATTAATTTCTAAGCACCTACTCATAAGAAAGATTTGCTTGTACACATTTGTCTGTGAAACTGAGGATTTATCTAAACTCAAGCCACAAAGGCTATTTAACATATCACTCCACAGACAGTTTCTTTTTTTTCGCACCAGAGTCTCATGCAAGCAGATGAATGAAACAACACCACATCACTCCAGGCTGAGGAGATACAGTACCACTAACCTCACACACAGATGAGATGGTAGTAGCCCTTTTCTAAGGCAGTTCACAAGCTGCGACGCCTCTAGATGAGTCCCGCTGAGAGACTATTTTACATACAGAGGATGTATGGCTGTAGTTTCCACAAAGGGCCCACGATATAAGCCTACCCAGGATCAACGTCCAACTTTTTCTTACCCCAAGGGAAGGAAACAAGGTTTGTTTTAGCTTATTTCATGTGCGATAGGTGAAGGTGGCCTGGCCTTGGGAGCATGAAAAATTGTGGGAATTCCCCTGTGAGGGTTTAATAAATCAAGGGATTAAAAGCTGTCTAGATTTCTGCACATGCACATACTCCTACATTTTGTTCTGCAGAAGGTGTTGAGCGAGGCAATTGCAATAAAATGAATCTCTCTGCAGGTTTGTCTCCCCAATGGAGACATGAGAATGTGGATGAAATATTTTACATTTGATTAATGGAAGAAAACCTGGAACTATACTTATAATACATTTAAACAAATCTATTTCCAATTGGGCATCCTCATATTCTCTTTTCCGTGTGAAAAGTTGGTTAAATTGTACTCTCAGTTTCACAGTGTTGATGTCATAAGGCCGAGATCACAGAGTTTCTCATTCTGCTGGGATGTGTTAGTTTGATGGTTTCCTCGATATCGGAGTGGTTCAAATGTTTTTTTCTGGAAAATCAGTTTGACACACACTGACAGCACAAACTGGCCAAACCTCATCACGAAAGCAAAACAAAGAATTTGCAAAGTTTTTTTTTCTTTTACACTTAATTCACTTTTAAAAGAAATTTATTTATTTATGAATAATAAACTATTGCTTGTTAAGAGCATGTAATTTAGCATAGATCTTCTACCCAAGACCAAACCAGTTTCTTCAGTGTGGTAAAATAACCTGCCAAAAGCAGGATAAATAAGAATAAATGACACAAACAAATTACCTTATTCATATTGACATGAGATCATGTTTATCATCTAGCCGACTCATTTTGATCTCCATCACAAACTCAACTGATCTTGCGGACACGGATCCTCAGACGTGCGAAGTCTATTGCTTCTTTTGTATTTTTATACAGTTTACTTTTGCAAAACAATGTACTTATTGATGTTCACCAAATACTTTGTTCAATGTATTATATAGCAGCAAAACCATCTGACTTCAGGATGGAATTTACTTTCTTAGATTTTTTTGTCAGAAGTAAGGATATCTAAATTCTCATGTCTGTTATTTAAAGCCTGGTTTATACTCGTGCGTCGTCTGCGTCGCGGGGGTTACGGCGTACCCGCCGTAGCCTCTGCGTAGGTCCGCAGAGACTCGGAAGTTCTCCCCTGTGATTAGTCAGATTGTGATACTAATTTCCGGATATGTGACTACCTTTTAAACTGCGGATAAAATTGAAATAAAACTGCACTTTTCCAGATCTGACAACAGTTTACTTCACTGGTCCTGCAGCTGCGTTGGTGATTTGTGGCACAAAATCCACGGAGATGCCAGTAATGACTCGTGGAAAATTATCGGACTGTGCAGCTCATCTAACATCTTCTCTTAAAAACCGATCAGTGCACGGAATCAATAGATTGTAATTTTTTTATGTTGAAGCACTGAAAAAATTCTGCGTGGCAGAGTTTATTGACTGGTACCAGCCTATCGCTGCCTGTAGAGCCGGAAAAAACCTGCGACCCGGCGCGTTTCCCTACACAGGAGTATAAACACACAGAGGGTCTGCGGGACCCGCAGAGGCTACGCGCGAGTATAAACCAGCCTTCAGCATTCGAAGCAAATCACTGGAACCTCTAATTAAAAAAAACAAATCTCATCAGAAAATGTTGCCCACATAAGCAGCAATTCTTAAATGGGTCTATAAGAAGAGAAAGAAAAGAAAAAAATGAAGCAATAGTGATGCAACCTCATGTGACAGGAATTCTAAAATACACCAGACACTTTTAACGAGCTGGTTAAGCTGGATCGGGGGGCCAATGAAAACCTCACGTCCAACAAAAAGTGAGAGCCATCTAGTCTAGCAGTGTTATTGGCAACATTTTGTAATATAAAAGAAACTCCTGTTAACAAGATAATAACATCTCAGTTACGTTTGCTGTGTCCAGTAAGAAAATGGATCAATGCTACACACTAGGGGTGGTGAAAAAATTTTTTTTTATCAGAATCGAGATTCTTGTTAATCAAGATTCAGATCATTTCAAAATTTCCGAGAATCAATTTTTTAAGGCTAAAAAATATTAGCTAACTACTTTCAAAGCTGCTGCTAATTATAAAAAAAAACATGTTAAACTTTACCATTTAGTTTAAACCGTTTTTTGATGAGAATGATCAGTTTTTTTACAACTAACAATTCCTCAGAGCTTTTCTCTGGTTTATAGAGGAACAGAGTTAATCGGCACATTTTGTTACTAAAATAAAATTGAATGTAAATTAAGATCGGTTTGAATCAAGAATCGATACAGAATCGAATCGCTACCCCAAGAAGCGGAATGCATTGAATCATGAGTTGTTGCAAGATTCACACACCTAATGCACACAGTCACATACACCCGACACAGCAGGCCAAAAACATTTCATCCAATTATGTAAAAACATTTTCACCTTAAAAGTTTGTTTTTCCTAAAAGTTTAACAGTAGACAAAAGGCACAAATGCATAAAAAAATCGGTTTGCCATTAATACCCCTGAAAATGTGGACTGTGTGCTCGTGGGAGCTCTCCGGCTATACTACACTCTTGAATAGTAATTAAAGTGCTTAAGGGATTATTTGTTGTCATTTTTGGCCAAATTGATGTTTTTATGATCATATAAAGAAGTCACACCTGATGGGAGAGAGAGGTGGAGTGGAACCGAGTAGTTTTCCCACAGAGCAGTGCTGTAAACACAGGGCAAAGGGAGCTGGTGTGAAGAATATCCAAGACATTTCATTTTTTAGTAAGATGAACCGTCACAGATGAGCCTTGCATCTCAGCAGAAGAACCTACAGAATGTGATCACGACCTTTTCCTTCAACACGCCTCAGCTCGCTCTACACACTCACACAGAAAAGAACATCAAACACTTTGCAAGCCCATCACAAAGCTCCTTTCTGGATCCATTGCACAGATTCTGTTGCCTGGAGTCTCAAACAGAAACAGGAAGTCATCTAATTCTTTGTTTGCTTTTGTTTTTGACATTTGGAGCATCCTTTATCTCTAACAAACATTTGCATGCTCAACATTTTAAAGGAATGTATTGAGTATTTTTTTTAAAACATGGCACAACTAAGAGGCCGCCTCAGCTTCTGCCTGTGCACATAACAGTTCAAAGACACATATACAGTACATTGTATAAACCAGGACTATATGATTCAACAACATGGTCTCACGTCACAGACATGTAGAAAGACACGCACATAGAAACACACACACTTACAGTACACACACAGAGTACACTGAGACAGTCATAACAATGGCTTCTTTTTTTCCACATAAATTTTCTTGATGTATACATTAGTATACGTTTAAGATAGAAGAATGGTGAGGATTACAAACAAATATGCAAATATCTTTTTTCTAATCTTTACATAAAACAGACAATTAACCTTGAACTCTGAAATATTCTTTTTTATAGTTTTAAGTAATTATTGCAATCTAAACAATATGGCTTGTCTATTGAAAAGTCCTATCTGAGCTAGAAAATGAAAGAGAAGAATGTGTTCCAAAATGCGAATGAAAACTTCATGATTTGTTTTATTAATCCCTAAAGTTATTCTTAGTTACAAACTCATGGAACAATGTATTAATCAAACACTGCTGCATAACTAACCACTGAATAACCACCAGATCTTTTATGAATGACCAACATGCTTTATCAATAAATATCCATATATTAATTTACCTTCACTAAATAAAGTTTTTTTTTTTTAAATTTACAGTACATCTATTTAAATACTATGTGACGAATCACTATGATCATTTTGTTGCATTAAGAGATGCAGGATGCAGAGTATATTCAGCTCTTTTGGCAGTGAGATGCAACAACTCACAGTCCAGTTACCCCAGTCTATAGAAGCCGTGGAATACTCTTGTGATGTGTACAGGTCTCGGTTTTAGTTTAGCAGTGGTTTTTGGGATGCATGCACGCGCAGAACGGACTGTTTCCCTTGCAGGCCTCATGTACGTGATGAAAACCCAATGTTGCATGCAAACTGATGCAGACAAAAGAAATAGTAAGGTCATGACACACCAGTATTTCTTTGGTCTTGATAATGATGAGCTTTAGTCTTGATAAATGACGGCATGAAAGATTTGCCAACCTCAACCTTGCACAAATTGGCAACATGTTTACAACATGTAAACAACAGGAGTACGTACTGTATGACCCCCAGTTTCCCAGTGGTCCACCTATTGATTGTCTATGGGGATCAGATGACATAAATAATAAGTAAAATTGACCTTTAACTCTGTAAATGTGATTCAAATAAGATAGGAATGAATCTGTTTGCCAACAAAGATGTAGGGGACAAGGTAAAATCTATATCATCAACTCAGTTCTTTATATTCACATGTGTAAAATGAAGAGTTTCATGTTATTAATATGATGGCAATATAAGTAGCTGAGAAAGAATTAGCAGCTATTTATGAACTTGTGGCCTCGCAAGTTAATTACATTTTTCCCAAATGTAATTGACTTTGACTTTAAGGGCATTTACCAGGATTTACAGAAGCTGGTGTTAAAAAAAAAAAAAAAAAAACCAAAAAACCTTGGAAAACCCAGAGTATGTAATCCACCCATCCTGAAAGCCGTCATTTCAAAAGTTTCTTAAGATTTATCTTCAGATGTCTGCATGCTACTTAAAATTAAACCCTCATTTACAATTCCTCTGCTAGAGGAGATGGTATGAAGGCACATGTCCTAACAACTCAAATAATCTTTTTTTTTTTCAATTAGAAACAGCTCCAACAGGCTCAAAAAGTATAAAACACTCGTCACAATGAAAAGAACATGCTCCATCTACTGGAAAACATGGTGGCAGTGCGGTTTGAAGAAACAGAAGTACAAGTCCATTGTCCTCCACAGGAATGTTTGAAACACCAGTCAACATGTCTGATCTGAATAAGAGTACAAATTAATCATTAAAGGACCAAACACACACCAGCTGTAAGAAATGTGCTAATCATCAGTTTAAAAGATCTTGTGACAATGAAAAGGAGGAAGAATGACGCAATCGTCAAGAATTAGAAAAGAATAAATTAAAGGATCTCTACAAAGGCAGTGCGCAGCCTCTAACAGTTTGACAAGACCCCCCTCCCTTTTTCATTTAGTCCCCTAACAACTTACAATCTACAATCAGACCCTTCTAAAAATACCCAGAATAATTCCCTCAGTCTCTCATCCCTCAACCAACAGTCCCTTGCACTAAGATTCCCTCATCCCTTTTCCCTGCAGCCTGGCCCAGGCCAGACTGGACCCTGAACTTAGGGTTCGTTTCATCCGGATTCTTTTTCCATTTACTTCTTGAACATGTCCTGTAGTGGTCCAGGCAGAAACTTGAGGACAGTGTCAAGGATGCTCTCTTCATCTTCCTCGTCATCTTCTCCGCAGCCTCTCGGGATCGCTTTCTTCGGGCGTGTGAGTGAACCCTCGCAGGCCTGCTCCATAGCTGCTTTTTCCTCCGCCTCTTTCTCCTCCTTTTTCTTCAGCCCGTACTGGATGAGATGAGGACATAAGGGTGACGTAAAGGGGAAAACATCACAGGAAATAAAATTGCAAATTTTACAAAGTGCATAGCTGTAGGTCC
>JAVQJG010246807.1:0-10986 GCA_036024015.1 Craterocephalus amniculus | reverse complement strand
ATCATTTTTTACCGCTGCTTACAGAGAAATGTTTGCCTCAACAGGAAAGAACAGAGGCTGGTAAAATGCAGCGAAACACCGCCTCCTCCTTCAATCAGCCACCCCCACGTCACGTGATCTGCGGTCAGCCCTGACCCCGGTCAACCAAAAGGTAATTTGAATACTCTTAATGAAAGGGCTCTGGTTTCATGTCATAAAGTTTATTTCACCCTTACCACTTCATAAGGACATCAAAAGATAACGTGATCCGTGGTCAGCCAAAAGGTAATTTGCATGTTCTGCTGTACCGAGGGGGCTCTGGTTTTCAAATTTCCCGCTCTTTTACCACAACAAACATTTGCGGCCTTTTAAGTTCACACTATACATTGCTAATTCTTTACATCTTTTTTCTTTGATAAAGATCATACAATCTAATTCACTTCCACCAAACAATACCTTTACCACTTCAAAGGGATATCAAAAGATGACTCCCCACCACATTTTAACATAATTAGTTTACACATATGGTCAACTTCAAAGGATATTATTACCCCCCATATGCTCAACTTCAAAGGATATTATTACCCCATATGGTCAACTTCAAAGGATATTATCTACTTTTCACACCTATATGATAATTAAACTTATCTACAACTTCAAAGGGGTATGACGTCTTACAACAGGTGCACCGGGGGTCATAAAATGCTGATTAGGGGGAGGGGTCATAAATGCTAATTAGGGGTCATAGACCTGTCAAGATGAGTTTGACGAAAGGTGGTTCTTATATTTTTTTTATATGCTGTAGCTACTACCCTACTGTTAAAAAAAAAAGCTACAGTTAAAACGTCCTCATGACGGTCCTGCTATTTGTCATCGGGCAGCCGTGCCCTGATGACAGGCTCTGTTCTTATTTGTTCTCAATGAACTATGGGACATAAGAGGCCGCGAAGGATACATCTGCAGCAGCCTTTGTTTCAAGCTTAAGGAAGTGCGGGTTTGGAGGGTGGATTCGGAGGCTCCTTCAGAGGCTTTGGAATCGGGACAGTACTTGGCGTGCTGCTGTGACGTATGCACCCTACGAATCCGCACTTGGTAGTGCGCTGCCTCTCAGAATGAGACACAGCACATGTGCTCTGAACAGCATGCATATCATGCAGCCCTTAGAAGGTGACTCTGAAGAACAGGTTAAATTGGTTATCAAACCAGGAAATGGTTACATTTGAGATGATGTTTTTGAACCATGAAAATAGAAGTTTCCGTAAAAATGTTGACAGTAATTAAAAAAGTGACTTTAATAATGATTAAAAATTTCATATAATTTTGTTTTCCATCCAACCAGAAAACATATCATCAGGTTCATATGATCAATCATCTTTTGAACTGACTTTCATCAGAATTTTTTCCATTCATCCAGGGAATAAAAACAAAATGAATCCAGTTTATTCACTCCACGCCCTTCTGCCATTATTGTACGTTTGCTTTTCTTTTATGACAAAATTACTTCTAACATTCACATAGAAACATTTTTGGACAGTCCAGCCATCAAAGAAGCCGCCAGTCCACAGGTGAGCAAATGATCAGCTGGCCAGACGGTCGTTCAGGTAGTTGGATGTCTTTGCGTCCTGCAGCAACGTTTTGGTGACGTCGTAGAAATTCTGCTGGTATGCCAGCCTGTAGCGGCTATACACATCATTGCAGTGGGTCAGCAGGCGCTTCACGTTGGACGTAACATTGCTGGGAACGCCATCCAATCTGGAACACACAGATGGGATAGCATAGATTCAAATCTTGATGACTCAACAGGTCAAAAACATCTAAAAAAGACTTCTTACTTCCTGAAAATCTCTTCAAACAGGACAGGGGTAAGATGGCGGTGGCTTTTCAGTTCCTGCAGGTAATTAAAGTCTCCCTTCAGGATCACCTTCTGGTACAAAATCTCAGCCCAGTCTGGACTGTAGCCATAAGCCTCCGACACTACAAACACCTAAGAGACAGGAAACATCCATCACATTATTGCTAAATATTAGGGGACGGACTCAATTTCAAAAAATTATCTAATTAATTAGAAGCTTTGTAATTAATCAATCTTCATTAATGGCTTAGCAACAGTTACCTAAAAAAGTTGCATTTTTTTATCTAATTGGATTTAAGTGGACAACTGAATTAAACAGAGCTCGATGCATGTCTTGACAGAGATAAACTTAATGGGAAAGGTAACCCATGATATATAAACAAAACACACAAAGTCAAAGGTCTGGACCTGTACATGCATAATCAGCTAATGAGCAGATGTTTACCGAACTCTCTAAAAAGTC
Organism: Craterocephalus amniculus; assembly: GCA_036024015.1. Taxonomy (NCBI): domain Eukaryota; kingdom Metazoa; phylum Chordata; class Actinopteri; order Atheriniformes; family Atherinidae; genus Craterocephalus; species Craterocephalus amniculus. The sequence goes on along the minus strand of JAVQJG010246807.1, from coordinate 8,692 downwards.
TTAAATAACACGGGATATATATGTATAAAACATGGCGACAGGGACCCCCAGTTGGGAACCACAGTTTTACTGGAGCCAGAAGTTGACCTGGTAGCACCGGGGCAGAGCCATGACAGCTTGCAGCAGCTCTGCAGGTTGCAGGTTGATAATGCGCAATTCTGACCCCTGATTCAGAAAGTGGAGTTGGAGAGCAATCAGCTTCGCTGTGCAGACACAACGACTCGCCTGACGGACACATGAGTCCTGGTGGCCAAACGGAAACACGCAACATCAGCCAGGGATTAAAATGTTTTTTCTTTTTTAATAAATGTACAAGTAGGAACAAATGAGGGAGTTGTGGTACCTTGGAGTAGCTCTCTGCAGCATCTTTCAGCAGACCCAACACCTTCACCAACAAACTCTTCAGATCAGGAGTCACAACTGTTAAAAACAGGCAGCTACTGTAAAACTAGAGTCACAATCAGACCAGTTGCACAAAAATAGTATTTAGATATCCAGGATGAGTAACTAAGCCATCCTCATCCAATCCACAGCGAAAGTGTCCAGCCTTGATTCGTTAATTGATTTCTTCAGTGATTTAGGTTATTCTCAACAAAATCAATTTCTAGCTGTCAGCTTCTACATTAAACTCTGAGCCATTTATGTCGTTATCATTATGATTGTCCAAACAAATGTACTTTTAGTTGGAACAGACATTTACAAACATCAGTATATTTAAATGGAGAACGTGTTAATCATCAAATGAATACAAAACCATCTTAAATATATCTAAAAATATTACAATTAATGATATATATATATATTTTTAAATAACAGTGGTTCTAGTTTAATGTGATAACAATGTGTAGCGGGCAGGTAAATGAGTATTGTTTTCCATTTTTGGTGACTGACCAAAAATTTGATTAAATAGATCTTAGAACTTAGCAGTAGGCTAGCTCAACCTAATAAATCTCCATAAAAAAACTTGTCCCATAATCCTACATGTCCATTCCTGCTTTTGCGCAACCAGATCACAGATACGTTGATCAAGGATAGTAGACTTATTCCAGCTTGAACCACTTATCTTGATTTTGTGTGACAGGCCCCAGTTAATACTTTAAAAAACGTTTCACGAAAAATATTATGTTGTGAAGCTATCTGCTGGCTCACCCCAGGCCTGTGACTCGATCATCTTCAGCTGTGTCCTGGCAGCTATCTCATGGTTTTCTCCAATCTCCCTCCTCATGCTGAAACAAAGTGCTACCATGTTGTGTTTCTCACTGTCTGCAGGGAGGAAGCGCTTTATGTAATCCAGTAGAGCCATCTTCAGACCAGAGCTCTGCAGCATCAAGAATCACCCATTAGGTCCATTATAAGTCAACATATACATTTAGTAGATATGGAACTGTGCTAAATGACGGAACCAGAACCATAATAGAGGATGAGGTCTGAAAGGTGACCAAATATAGGCTTGTTACAAAAAACACCATAATTTCTTATTTTTTCCATTTCGGTTTGAACTTCATTATGTTGTCTTGACTAAATGTAGTGCCATCTGATTAGCTGGTAAGATATTTAGACAGGTGGAGCTGATTATGTGCACATGAAGTGTATTCTGTTCAAAATTTCCATTTCTTTCCATTAAAGTCGACATATCATGCTTTTAAATCCTTTTCACATGTGAATCATTCATTTATGGTTTGTATAAAGTAGAACTGCAATCCTTTTTGGTCTAAAATCGTCATTAGTATAGCTCCACACACCCTTCCTTAACCCCTTTTCTGACGTGCGTCTTTACAGTCTATGAGAGCGACTCGTTTTGGTGCGGTCTCTTTTAAATTAGAACGAGACATTTTACGCATCGCCCCCTTCCAGGTCACAGAGCGTCCTATTCGGTTTGACTCCAAGCCCTTCTGCCATTATGTAGTTTTCTGGCAAGTTCTACCAGCAGACAACATTTCTCAAAAATGTCAACAATGGAAAACTGACGCATAAAAAAAAAAAACGGCTCCACAGCGGAGACAGTTATAACAAAGTTTTCATTCATGTTGGGTTTTCCTCTCTCCCCCTCTGTTCGTCTCTCTCTGATGAGATCCTCATTCAATTCCATGTATTTTTCTATCATCCGATGTAGCCACTATCAGCTGTTGTATTTTCCTCCAAAGTTGCTCTGCGCTGTCTCAGCCATCTAATAACCATCTAATTATTATCCTGACACTGTCACAATCTTTATTCTAGTTTGTCCACACTATATTTCTTCCACACTACCAATATATATGAATTAAGTAAACAAGACCTCAACACCGTAAAGGAGTTAGTTAGAGCGAGCATCAAGAACGCCCCTGAATGCAGTTGGATCATGTGTTCTGCTCAACAAAATCAGCAAAAACAAAGCCAAATAATTTCAGAAAAGGTTTTATCCTCAAGGAGGCAGCTAACAGCTAGCACACCGAGCTAACAGGAACAGAGACAGTGCTAATGCTAAAAAAACCCACCATAATGTCATTTCAACACATAAAACAAAACAAAATAAAGCTTGATTTAATTTAAGCTGAGCTTGCCGCTTTGCTGTGTCCATCAAATTTTAACCAGGCATTTAGCAGAGGCTCCGATGCCGGGGGTGGGGGTGGGGGGGTGGGGTGCAAGGGAATGTGTGGGTTAATACACCCAATTTTGACTCGTCTGTCTGCAACTTCGGCATGACTAAACCTGGACTACAAAATCGAAGCGAGGGGAAAAATAGCATGAAACCGTTTGTCAGGAAATCCATGACCATATTTAGCGGACCGGCAGCAGATACAGTGACATAATAGACAAGAAAACGTAATAGCGAATGGAGAAAACTAAACAGACTGAAAAATATGACCCAAAAAGAATACTGAGATATATATGCAGCACAATGAGTGAATAAATTAAATTTTTTAGCACTGCTGAACCCCCAAAGAACACAAGAATATGTATTTAAGGGCTTATAAAAGTGGATTTTGCATGATATGTCCGCTTTGAATATACTGGGACTAAATGGTTTTATTTCCATGTTCTGTTTTGGTTAAAAAAGCAAACAGTCACAATCACTGGTGTAATCACCAGCAACATGTTTCCAGCTCACTGATAAATGCATGTCAAACCTGTCCACTCTGTGTGTCTACTTTTTTTCTCAGGAGCATCTCAAAACAGTGGTTCTGATGAAGCAGGTCGAAGATGTAGGTCATCTCATTATACCTGCCGATACCGGTCAGCAGACGTACCTGCAAACACATCAATAAACAGTTTCAGGAGGAAATAACTAAAATACTGGCATCATTTAGTTGCATCAATTAAACAAAAGGAATACAGTTGTTTGGGTCATCTGGCCGCTTTGTTGTATTGCTGTTTCTCTTGTTTAGCTAGAATTTGATGTACTCTGTTTTAAACGTTATTTAAAAATTAAGTTGATTAGACCCAAAAACAGTTCACAGATGGACATAGAGCACCGTTTCTATTTTCATTGAAACAGAAAGATCAGGACTTGGAATTTAAAATGTCTTTATTTCTACATCACTGTCTTTTTAAAATCTAATTCCAGGTCAACAACAATCAATGGCCACGTTTACATGGGACTTTTGATTCCTCTTTAATTCGGAATTAACATTAATTCCCCTTTAAACAGACCATGTAAACACGTAATTCCTTATGCAAATTTAATTTGAAATTATACTTAATTCCAAATGAAGTGGCTGGTTTATTCCTTACTTAATTCTGAATTAGTAAATTCCTCTCTAATTGGCCACGGTTTCTTGGTGTTTTTTAATTCGAATTAATAATTCTGAATTAGTTATTTCAGAATTAAAATCTTCTCCCTCGGGTTTACATGGAAAACGTTTTCTTAATTCCGCTTTAAAGCCAGGGGTTGGGGAAGGGTTCTGATTGGTTGGATGGCGGGAGTACGTACAGTACGTAAATCTACCGGAAGTTAAAAAACGTTCTAGTTAGCTAGCCGCTAGCATGCTACATCACTTTCACCTGAACAGACACGGTTTGAGCCAGTTTGCTTCGGAAGGGATGCACTGTGTATGATCGCTTAAAACACCATGTAACCGTGGCCAGTCTTGTTTTGTCTTTAAACTAATGAAAAAAATGTACATTTTAAGGACAAAGCAAGGACATCCAACCCTCTGACTTAGCTGAATATACCTTCAAATGTCTCTCGATTTACCAGTCGATTTACGTTCCTACCCTCACCTATGGTCCCGAGCTCTGGGTAGTGACCGAAAGAATGAGGTCGCAAGTACAACCGGCCAAAATGAGTTTCCTCCACAGGGCTCGGAGAAGAGCCGCTGCTCCTCCGCATCAAGAGGAACCAGATGAGGTGGCTCTGGCATCTAGTCAGGATGCCCCCTGGACACCTCCCCCAGGAGGTATTCTGGGCAAGTTGTATTGTGGAAGGCCTCGGGGTAGGCCCAGGATACGCTGGAGGGATTATATCTCTCGGCTGCCCTGGGGGCGCCTTGGTATCTCCCTGTATGTGGTGGCTGATGTGGCCAGGGAGAGGGAAGTCTGGGCTTCCCTGCTTAGGTTGCTGCCTACCCCAGATAAGCGGAAGATGACGGTATGGTATAGTAGGTCTTCTTGTTTCAATCTACCAGTCCTGAGACTAACGATTACAACTAATAGCCAACAAAATAATTGCTTTTATATATCTTCTTGTCTCCATGTACCAGTCTTTAAAAAAACTACAGTAATAACAAATAACTCAATTTAAACAGCATCATACTGAGGAACCATGTGGGGATAAACTTTACTTGACACTAATTCATGTCCCACACTTGGGTCTGATCTGGCATTTTAAGGGAGAATAAATGTAGGGGAAGTCTGAAGTCATTCCTCATCAAAAATAATTGATTACCTATACATAATTTTTCCAAGTACTCCCTTGATATCTCCTTGTATAGATATAATATATAGATGTGCTAAAAACCACACATTAGGTTTCAGAGAATGTCCTAATATTTCTACAGAGATATTCTCTTTAGTCTTTATCAGTTTTAAATATATGTCCCATGTACCTCTTCATGCAGAATAATGTCTTACCAGCAGGCTGTGGTACTCCCCGGGAGCCAGGTAGGCATGGCTGAGATGGCGGGCAGCCTGGAGCACTCTCATGATCCCCTCCATGTTACAAGTGAGACTGAAGCAGCTGTGGGAAACAATCAACAGCTCCACAACTACAAAGAAGAAGAATGGAGGGTTAGATTTTCTCTAAATATCTATCAGGAAAAAGTTTGTTGGCTCATTGAAATCATGTCAGTATGGACAGTGTTTCATGCTATTAAAATCATGTGTGGATCATACTGCAGTTCAGATCCCTCAGAGGAACAGTGTTGAGATTGTCCAGCAGTTTAAGTCCCATCAGGCTGGGGTCATCACAGAGTTTGATCAGCTGTAGCAACGAGTCCTGCCCCTCAGATGGCTTAAACATCTGCTTCTCTACTGTGGACACAGAGAGGTGGGATACAGGTATGAAGGACACATACCCTCCATGGAGGCAGAAAAGTGCCATCATGAAATAATTAAATACAGCATTGAACAATTCATTAAATATGTCATCTTGCCCGGTTCCGGGGGACTCTTTTGACCTGATCGCTGAACAATCCAGACGGGTCCCAAGTTTTCTTTTCAAACGCAAATTCAGATGACGATCTTCTAATTTCAATTTATAAGGGCTTGCAAAGCACAATGAGAGAGACTTTGACTGTAACCTTGTGTCATGTGACTTGCGCAGAGATTTAGAAGATAGCTTTGATGTTGATTACAAGTTTTCTATAAAGTTATAGGACTACTCAATAGCATATCTTACATATACAGAGTGATCTATGAGGGAATTCGCCCTTTTTCCATGGCGCATAGTAGTGACGTAATCTCTGCCGTGGGTGAGGGCAAAAGGTTTGAAAGGACCCCGGAATAACAACAACAAAGGAAGTACATGCTGTATCCAGGTCACGGAGGGATCGGACTAGCATTTGCTAACAACACATTGGTAAAATGAAGGAGTTATGTGGCCGATTATGTCTTATTTAGAGGCCGAGCGGCAATTGCCCCGAGCGCTCCCATTATATGGATTTATGTTGATCGAGTGTAGATATAAATATTTCCTGATGGAGTGCGATTAGCGCCACAACTGTCCAGGTGAGTAAACGATCGTATAGCATGCTACAACATAGGTACAGTTTGAAAAATACCAAAATTCTTCTTTTAGAATCCCGCAAGATCTGAGTCGGGCCCACAGGAAATCCCGCCCTTTGCAGTTCTCTATCTTGGAGCACCTGTGAGCGCTGCAGCTGGTGCAGCTGGTGCAGCTGGTGCATCAGGAGCGGTGCTGCGCTGTGGGTTTTCATTCTGCTTAAGAGCGCTTGCGGGATCGGAAAACCTCTCGTTCAGAGAATCTTACCGGACGTGGTCACTTCAGAAGTGAAATGATCCCTGATTTTAAAACTTAGATTTAACTGACACCTGTATTTCCAGTCTCCAGTGTAGCACCAGAGCACCAATTTGGTCCGAGGTAAAAGTCCTGATCTAGTTTTGCAATAACAAGACAATTGGTTCTACATGTAAGTTTAAAGGGACTATACCCGATTTCACGTCCGGCTAGTTTTGCCGTGACGCTCTTTCTCTGCCAGGTTAATTTTTGGAACGCCCAGACTCTGATCAGCCAGTAATAGTGTTCCCATAGTGATCTGGTTTTAAGTTACGAAAGTTAAACCCCTTAGCTGAGAAAAAGTGTCACACAAAAGCTAAAAAAAAACTAGCCGCTATCGCTAACTAAGTTAGCGGACGTGAAATTGGGTATAGTCCCTTTAACTATATTCCTCTATGAACTAGAAATAGATTAAACAGTTGGAAGAAAACTGGTTGTTCAATCAGAAAAAAAAAGCTTTTTATTGTAAATTATGTGATTTAAAACACAAAGAGGCAATCTTTTAACAAAGAAGTGGACTTTATTTTTGCTTACCTTTCAAACTTTAACATTTACTTGCCACTTATCAGTAGTTTTGAAAGTCTGTAGTTTGAAACACCTTTCAAAGTCTTTTAAAATAGCAATTCTTGTAAATTTAGGATTGATTCAGAATCTGCTTAAATAAGAATCTGATTCCCCATGTGAACTTATTTTTTCTACACCGTTTGGTAACAGACATGATACTGTAGGCCTATGTTTTCATATGTCTGTAAATAAATGCTGAATGACTGTCAAGTTAAAAAATTCAAAGCATAAATTCAAAGTTGACTGGTGTCTTAAATCTACGCAACAAATTAGGCTACTTCTACTTTTATTTGTAGTACTTAAAGGGGATAGAGAATCAAAATCATCATTTTCATTTTTTTGACGTTGGTTCAGAGTCTCCCTGCAGTTGAGAAAACAGACGAAGTGCAAGGCAGAGTCATAATCTCCTTTTCCGGTATTTCCCCTTTTTTGAATTTCAGCCAGAAAATAGGCCAATGCGTTTTTGACTGTAATGTGACTTCACATTAAAATGAGCAGCCTCTCCCGCACAGACACAAACCGCTCACCCATTTTAACACACGCCCCCTTTGAAATGTCCTCGTCAATCTAGAGCAGATAGGATCATTCAGGCAGGAAGTCAGTCGATGAAAAACAAATTGAATCCTTGTTGATTTCAACAATAAAACACTGTAGACTATATTGACTTTTACTTTGAAACCCCCAGTTCCCCGCTGTGTTCTCCTGTAAATGCGCTGCTGTACACTGAAGAACCATCTCACCCCAAGTTATAACTTTCAGCCCAGGTCTCTCTAAATAATGTCTTTATAAATAATGTAATGTTGCACTGTATGAAATTATATTTATAGTGAAAGAGGTCTTGTTGTCATCAGTGTTTTCGGACCAGCAGCGAATCTGCCAGCAGAGTGGGATATGAACATAAATCAGACAGAAGTGGTGCTGCAGCGGCATTTAGTGAGCTGATTAAATGAATAAAAATAGGCAGGGGAACCCCGGGGGAAGCGGAAACCTGCGGTACTGCCAGCGAAAGTGCAATTCTGGTGTGATGAATCCGAGCTGGGGCAAAGTCGCTGAGCTGGTGGTGGAGAGGGAAGCAGGCGCAACGCGCCACGTGCGTTGTCGCATGCTCGCGTGTGGTTGGTTTAGGGGGTGAGCTATTGCGATTGAAAGGTGACACTGATTTCCTGCTATGACACGCCAGTCTCCTTAGGCAGGGAATCAGTGTCACCATGAGGGGAGGGGGGGGATCCGTAATGTATGACACACAGACGCAGCAGTCAGTGCGTGCGACAGAGGGAGCGATATCAATATCAGCGTTGGTATTGATACCAGTCGTTCCTTCCCTGGCTGCGCCAGCGGTGTTCAAACTTCTTCCACCTCCTGCTCCGATTCTGCTGGCTCACAAATATAAGGCTGTATCACCGAATAGCCCATGGCTAATGATATTAGCATCGCAAGCAGTAATGGCAATGGTAGCCAGCCAATCACCGAGTGTAGTTCATAGTGATGACGGATGACATCAACGTTTTACGTGCATTTCTTAATGAGGTTGCCAGATAGCTCAGAAACACGCAAAAAAAAGGGCAAAACAATGTGGTATTCAGCACAGGGCACTTTGGACAGCCTTTTAAGAAGCATCTGAACCATTATAGACCCAACCAAATTTTTTTGGGCTACATATCACATCACAGAACAAGGATTAATATCCCGTTCAAC
>JAVQJG010246786.1:0-16840 GCA_036024015.1 Craterocephalus amniculus | reverse complement strand
TGATGATGACATAAAGCCAGAAAATTCAGTTAAAATCTTTCTTTCTTTCTTTCTTTCTTTCTTTCTTTCTTTCTTTCTTTCTTTCTTTCTTTCTTTCTTTCTTTCTTTCTTTATTTATTTATTTACCTACCTACCTACCTACCAACCAGGTGCATCTGCCACACAAAAAGGCTCCAAGCTATTCAAAAACACTTCTTCTCACTTGACTCATTTCAAAATTCACTTTTCCTCTTCCTCTCCTCAGATGATGTTAGCAGGAGGAATTCATTCCAACTCACGCATCCGCACACGTCCCTGGACGACCACACCCAGGACTGATTGGTGGGAGAGGGTGGTGATGACCGAATTCCAGCCCTCTGATTGGCTGGATAAGTTCCGGATGAGTCGGGAGACTTTCTTCTACCTCTGTGAAAAGCTGAGGCCCCGTCTTGCTCGTCAGGACACCAGCTTCCGTTTGGCGCTGCCTGTGGAAAAACGTGTGGCCGTGGCTCTGTGGCGCCTGGCGTCCAACATTGAGTACCGCACCATCAGCACCCTGTTTGGTGTGGGGAAGTCCACCGTGTGCAGATGTGTTAGAGACATGTGTCACGCCATCGTGGCGCTCCTGAGCTCCTACTACCTGCGTCCCCCCTCTGAGCAAGAGCTGGAGGATTCAGCTCAGCTCTTCCTGTCTTACTGGGGCTTCCCTCACTGTGTGGCTGCCATAGCAACACTTCACACAGCTATCATCACCCCATCGAGCAACACGTCCGACTATGGCAACCCTGCTGGCTGGCTCTCAGTGCTGTCTCAGGTAGGAAGTGCACCTGTTGCATGTTCATTTCACTTTGGATTTAGACACTTCACTTCCTCATGTCTGCAGGTGGCTGTCAGCGGCCGCGGGCACTTCTGGGACGTATGCGCCAGTTTCCCAGGCGGGACAGATCCAACTGACATCTTACAAAACTCATCACTGTGGGCCACAGCTGCAGACGGTGGACTGTCACCCACTCCACCACCAGTCTTCATGGGAAGACCACTTCGGTAGTTAAACTTTTTACAGTCAAACATATTTAGTTGTCACTTAATCTTTACATCTGGAGCTTTTGTTGGTGTCTTGCTGACATGAAATGTCAGCAAGACATATTTCCTAAAGAAAAAGATACTGAAAATAATAAGTTTGTACTTGTGTAATAAGTAGGGCTGGGACAATATGCTTTTCCTCCCAATTTAATGGCTTTACGATTTTTTTGGGTGCTGATTCGATTTAAATTGCGATCGTCGTGATTCGTCAACATCACAGATTTTGTAGAGAAAAAACAAAAAATGCAACAAAATATCTTTTTGCTAGTGTTTTCCAGTTAGAAAAAACACCACAGTAGCCAGACCAACAATCTGCTACTATACTGCCCAACAGGACAAGTAAAAAATAAATAATAAAAATTTAATTCAAAAATTTTTTTAATTAAAAAAATTGATTTTAAAATTGTGAAATTAAAAAAATCCAGATAATCAATTTTTTAGCAAATAAAAAAATCTATTTTAAAATTGTTAGATAAAAAAATTTAGATATTCAAAATTGTGAAAAAACCCCTATATTTAATTTTTGCATACAAATGTCCTACCAGTAGTAATAAAGGTCAAATAAATGAGTGAATTAAAGATTTAGAGTCATAAAGACTGGATGACAGACACTGTGTATAAGCAATAAGAATCACATGTTGGCCACAAAGAAACAAATTACTGCAATGTGTCTTTTACTGAAAAAAAGTTAAATTATAGCAGAGATGACAAAAGGCTGCAAAATTATACAAAACTCACCAAACAACATCTATGAAGAATTACAGAATGACCCATCCGAGACATTAATTAAGTATTGAAGACAAAACTTAGAAGATACAACATTAATGAAATGAAATAATTCGGACACAAAAAGACGATTAAGAGATGCAGAACAACATCAGAATGTACAACATCTGTAAGATACACAGCTGGAGCTGCAAAAACAACGGCTTTTTCCAGTCCCTCTGAGTTTCGTGTCAGACTAACTGAATGAAACCCATTTCTTGTCTACAGGTATGTGCTGCTGGGGGAGGCTTGCTACCCGCTTCAGAGCTGGCTGATGAAAGCCTATCCTGAGGAGAGGGGCCGGAGGGCAAGCCAGGCAGCGCTGGCGGAGCCACACCAGCGCTTCAATCGGCAGCTCAGAAGAGCACTGAGTGTGTCTGAGGAGGCGCTGCTGAAGCTGAGGGCGCGCTGGCAGTGCCTGAGCAAGAGGAATGACTGCGGGCTAGACGTGGTGCCCACGATGATCCTGGCCTGCTGCATTCTGCACAACATCTGCGAGTCCCACGGGGATGCCTTCAAACCCGAGTGGCAGGTGGAGGTGGCGGAGGCAGAGAGCCCCCAACCCGTCCACAAGCCGCTCCTCGTGACCGGCATGGACCAAAGTAATGCTGAGGAGGTCAGAAGCCTCTTCTGTGACTATTTTCAACAGAAAAGTGATAGATCCAATCCTTAAAACTTCTAGGGAATTGCAAGTTTTCTTACACTCCTTATTCAGTTGTACTGTAGGAGTGAGAGTCTAAGCTGATGCAGCAGTTTTTTGTCTTCTGTAGTTTTTTAATGGGTGACTGGTCCGTACTGCATTGGGTCAGTTACCCCACACTTTTCTCCTGCACAGTTAAATTGTTGTGACACATGATATATATGGTTTGGCTTTGTGAATTACAGGCTCATTTCTCTGTCTCCTAACTTCCTTGTTTCCTCATTTCTTCATCCTCCTGCCTTCCACTTGGAGTGCAGCAACCCCAGATCAGTTATCAGTCCAGTTTATGTTGGTTTCAGCACTGTTTGTAGATGTTTTCTTGTTTAACTGTAAACAGACTGTACTAATAAAGCGCTTTTCTAGTCATATGTTGAGCCCTTGAAACTTGCATTCACCCAATCACCCATATTCCTATAGCTTTTCACTATAATACACATTCATACCCTGATAGACATATCGGGAGGCTATGTGGGGTTCAGCGTGGGGATATAGTGTGGGTGAACCAGGAATCAATCCACTTACCCACCAGTTGACAGATGGCTGCTCTTCCACCTGCTACAGCCATCCAAACAGATTCTAAACCAGTTTAACATCTTTCCCACGACCACTAAATGTCTCTTCTGGGGTGGTTGTTTAAGAAGTGAGAAGCTACACGCTGCATTGGTTATGGGAAAATAACTTGTTTCCTTCTGAAACATAATCATCCATGTAGTTATTGTTCAATGGACGGCTCTTACATATTTTCATAGCTAAATCCAGCAGGTGATGTTTTAATTGGACAGACATTTTCGAGACAATCACATGTCCTGAAATGGATCGAGAGGAGACAGTAGGGTTGTTGGATGGGATAAACAGGAATATCCATTCCCCAAGTTCTTGCACCCACTGTGTTTGAACAGTATGTAGCACATTTTTTCTCCATTTTAAACTTGAAAGTAAATATCCCCTTTACCACAAATAGATTCAATGCCCACCTGAGAAAAATAGAGTGGTTAAAGTGATACAGTTGTGTCATATCGTTAAAATTAAACTAGGAGCATTCACCGAGTGCAGACCCTCTGCCAAAACATTGTCATTTTTTATTCTATTTTTTTGCTTGTAATTGTGGGCCTTGTTTTTGAGTTAGAAGCTCTAATGGCAAAATGATACAGCTCTCGCCATAGTAAAGAATCCTTTTAAAAATTCTTGGATCCAAATAAATTTTTCTAGGTTCCTCCAGGTGCCTACTGGACGGCTCCCTGGTAAGGCACTTCGGGCACGTCCCATTAGGAGGAGACCTCGGGATAGGCCCAGGACACACTAGAGGGATTACATCTCTCAGCTGGCCGGGAAATGTAACTGGGGAGGGAAGTCTGGGTCTCCCTGTTCAGGCTGCTGCCTCCGCAAACCGATCCTAAATAGGCAGGAGAAGATGGATGGAGGGATCCAGGTGGTGATCCAGATTATCTCCCACATCTAATCAATTTCTGCGATGTCATGAAATCAAAATCCATCCATAACTTTTTGGGTTATGTTGCCAACAGCCGGACAGCCAAACCAAAGCTGCCGAATACACAACCTCTGCCTCGATCACGTTAGCCTTTTATCTCTATTCTATTGAATTTAGCTTTGCAATTTTGGAAATGGGACAAAGAGTTGGTCTTCCCAGAAAATGATGCCTAGATAGCAGCTTATGCTGCTTCAAAACTCGTATCATTTAGGATCAATTATAATGTCTTCTAATTAATATGCAATGCTGATGGTATTTTCTTTATGATGTTCAAAATGGATGATAAATAATGCCACTCACACAATTTACATCCCACATCATCATGGAATAATAAAGACTTTATAAGAATTTCTCATTTTATTTTATTTTGTTTGTTTTTTGTGTCACTGATCAATTTTCCACTGGTTCACCTCCCAGGGAAAAGAATAAGATTTTTTTTCATTTTTTCTTTAGCTATAATTCTGTAAAAGGTTTATGTGCATTTTTGGTGAAATAATGAACTGTGGTCAGTGACAATTATTTGTAGAGAAACTCCTGAAAACATGCAGTAGTTTATACTACAGGATTGTGTTTAGTTTCACTGCAGTGCTATCAAGGAGCCTGAAATTCATGACAGCAACTTGCTGGTTTTCAGAGCCATTTCATGCAGAGAAATATATAAAAAGACTTCTTTTCCAAAACACCACATTTTACAAAAAACGAGTTTGTCATGCCATTTTACTGGGAACCTACTCACTGCTTTATCAACAATTCATGCCAAATCCCCTTATTTCATTGTTTAACATGTACTAGAAAATCAAGTTCCTTGTGCAAACTAATGTAGGATCCAGGTATGAAATGTAATCTATAGAGAAATGTTAAAATGGATTTATAGTTTTGGAAAAGATCTATTCATTTTGACTCAGTCATCCATATAGTTGTGAGGCCTTCCTCGTCTGTAGTTATTAAAGACCCAGCCTCTGTTGCCAATTAATGAAGTGTTGCACCACTTTTTAAAAACACCCCATGTTGGTGCTCAGTCTGATTAAAGATGACCCACATCTAGCAACATTTATTGAGTATGCTTTTATGTATGTTTTAAAAATGTTTACTCCAGTTGATGTAATGCACTTTACTAAGTGCTATACAAATAAATTTGATTTGATGGTATCGATGAAGAATCCCAGTAATGCAGGCATATATTTTTCTATTTTTTCCTCACATTTCTAATTTGGTTTTAGAAGCTAATGACTATCATGAAGCTGTGAAAGAATATGAATTCAAGGTACCCAGTAGAAACATGACAGATGGATGTGAAGTTAGTTGAGGATCTGCATGAACTGGACTGAATAATTGATCGTGAGGGGTAGAAACTGTACCTGTTTTATTATAAATATGAATATGAAGTTTACTTAATTTAACTGAATACATAAAATTGCGGGGACACATTTTATAATGTTTTTAAGTTAGATTAACCCTAAATCAAAGTTTTTTTCAAGTCATGCATCCCCATTTCCCAAATGATTAGCGTCAGACTTTATGCAATTGTACTCTTTGACCACAAGATGTCGCTACTATCCAAACTGAACTCCGACTCTCAGCTAACTTGGCGTGCTTATGGTGCGGGTTTATTTAAATGCCCTTTATCTTCTCATTTTTTAAGTGTTGTACGTATATGTTATTCATTTTGTTTGTGACTATTTGTTAGGGATGTTATGGTAAAGATACCACTTTTTTTTTTTGCATCATCGACCTAACTTGAGCGCTCGGAGACTGAGCCCACCCCGACACCCGCCTTGTTCATTCAATTGGTCTGTCCCAAACCTGTTTCACGCAGTCCGCCGTCTGTCAGTCAACACTACGCTATCCTCCTCCTCGCTTGGCATTATCCTGGTGTGTGCCCACCTTGTTCCAGCTTCTCGACCGCTTTCTATATGAAGTGAATATATTTTCCGCTAGAACCACCGGCTCGACACGCGTTTTTCTCCGGTATTTCTGGCTGTCGATGCAGCTTTGTGTTAAACCATCAGGATGAGTCAGGATGCGATGGGGTGCTGTCCTGCTGTTTCTAGCTAGGCGGACAAATTCCTTCAACCAGCCTGCTGTTTCAATCACTGCGGGCTGACACTACATTAGCCGCGGCGCTGTTTGGTGAGCTAGCGGGCTAGCAGCGCAGCTTTTCCAAGCTGTTACGTCTAATTTAGCAAACGTTAGCTGATGTAGTAGGACTTGCGTCGGAGAAACGGCACAGACATCAGCTGTAACTGGTTTGGATAGCGCGACACTGCAGGTTTGAACCACTTTTGGCAGATTGAGAAAAATTACATAAGGCAGCAGTGACAGGCGAAAATATAGAATTGGACCTCCAAGTGACACAAGGGGTTAATGATATAAACAGGTAGTAAGTGGCTAGTCTGTGTTGTCATTTTAACATTAGCTTGAATCTGAGACGCAGCTTCTGGAGGCCCCTCTGGCTCCTGGCTCCCGCTTCTGTCTCAGTCTCCCGTGATTTGCGGTGAGGACACGGGTAAAGTCGCAGTTTTTCTCGGCTGGGGGGACAACTTGACAGCGAGGCCCCTGGCTAGTCTCCCCTCCCCCAGCCCCGTCCATCCATCCGTTCAGCCCGACTGGCCGCTTCCTCGCTTTAGAACCAGGCGAGGACCGGGGATTCAGGAAAAGCTGAAACCGTGAGCAAGTGCTTGTCAGGTCCCGTTTGAACCGGGCTGCCAAAACCGGAGGGGATGACTCTGGAGTCCATGATGGCTTGCTGCCTGAGCGAGGAGGCGAAGGAATCGAAACGAATCAATGCAGAAATTGACAAACAACTCCGCCGAGACAAACGAGACTCCAGGAGAGAGCTGAAATTACTACTGCTTGGTATGTAGCACCATAATCGTCATGTACGCTTTTTATTAATTGTCATGGTTTGTACCGCTTAATGGAAAACTAACAGCATTAGGCCTTCTTGGCAGTGCTAGCAAATGTGCTACCAAGACTGCTAGCTGAGAGCTTGCCTTCATTAGAAGAATCGTTCTGGTTTGGTTTGTACTTTGTGCAAGGCGTGTCTTTTAGCATGCTTGGTTAACATTAGTTAACTGGCTTCACCAGGTGCGTACCTTCAAGTAACATGGACGGATGCAGAGACAACGGGCGCCTGGGCACAGAGGCGTAAAAGGCCCCCTTACTAGTCCCACTGAGAATTTAAACCAAAAATGATAAGCCTAAAAACAACCTCAAACCATGCACATACTATTTGTGGTTGTTTTGTTGTGTGGATGCATACATATTGGGTTTTGATTTTGACCATAAGCCTGCACAGTAGTAACACAACAGCATGTAGACTGCAAATTGAGCCAATATCAGGCCCTGAAAAATACAGAACAAGTCATTAGTAGCTATTTACTAACGTGGGTCATATATTTGTACAAAATAAAAAGAGTTAAGAATGAGGAAGAAAAAGATGTGTGCATGTAAAAGAACTTAGTCCCCCATCTGCAAATGTTATACTTTAGCAAAAATGTTTTTTCTCTTTTTTCCCTTTTTTTTTTAAAGGAGGGTGTTGGCTCTTGATGGTGTTCTGCAGTTGCTGCAACAACCTGAATTTGCACATAAAATATAATCTGAATGAGATCAGAAATGGACCTGAATCACATCCATTGCAAAAAAGGAACAGGATAAATGGTCAAATAATCACCAAAACTTACTTTTCTTTGAAACAACTGAAATAGATATTGTTTGATGCAGATGTAATTAAGTATGTGTTGAAGTCTCTGACTCAGCAGAGTTGTTGTCCATTTTGTGTTTCACTCTCTGAAACCAGGTTTAGGAAAGGAGTAGCGTTAAGGAGAGGATGGTCCAGTACTATTACTAAGTACTCTTTAAATTGTACTGCAAACTGTTTCAAAGCAATGAAATGTTTCCCACCAGATCTAGATTTTTATCTCCCCTTTTTTAAAACATTGCTTATTTTTCTTTCTTGCAGGTGTTCTTGCATACACTGTTTTGTGTCTCAGGCTTGTGTTCCACATTTTATGAAATGTATGGCTATTTGGTGTCTCATTGGCATTTTTTGCATACAGTTTGGCAATATGCATTTCATTCTGGTAATTTTGTGTCCCTTTATCGCCATTCTTTGTCCTGTATCTCATGACAGACATATAAGAGATGCAGGGAGGTTTATTCTGTAGCAGGGCTCTAGCACGTTGGCCCTCTGCTTAATGCTGTAATTTCTAAAGTATAGTTGCGTATGTGGAGTGAATAGCATCCCTGTGGCAGTAGCTACAGATTTACCACTTTACAAAACGGTGGCCTGCTTGAATGCTGAACAGTGGAGTTGTCCTGCTGTGCATTTCCCCTGTTCTGCTGATTTGAATATTGTGGTTAAAATGACTCGACAAAGTCAAATCTTTCTTTGTCCACCCTGAACTGTCGAGTTTAACAAGGTTTCTACCTCTGATGACAGATGTGGTGTAAACTCTGCCAACCTATTGACATTTGTATTCCTTAAACTTCTCTAATGTGATGGACATTAATACACATGCATTTTATACAGTAGAGGATGGAACAAGGTACTGCTTTGGGTTGCTTTAACCTGGTTGCATAACATCTGTACGAGTAGAGGAGCCTCCTGGTTTCCCACCTTGTTCTTACCATGTGTCTTATCCATTTTTTCTTAATTTGTCCCATCGCTTAGTAGGCATCCAGTGTCACAAATCTACTCATCCAGAGGACAAGGATACTGAGGGATTTGCCCCCTCATCCTGGAGTCTAGCTGAGGAGGTTAGCTATTTTTGTAGCTGGTGTGTGGGCAGGTGGGAGCTGCTGTTGAATAAGTTGCGCTGCACTGCATTGATTCATAGTTCTGTGGACACACAAAAAGGAATAGTGGGCCATGATTTAACACAGATGTACTTGTATTTCTGTCCGGAAAGGTATTTTATGTTCATGCATCTTCTTGCATGGTAAATTCTGTTCATTCATGATGGTAACTTAGTAGACACTTAAAGTCTTATTTGGGAGTTAAAAAGGGAAAAAAGAAGCAGGTGTCCATTTTTAGGACAATTGGAATTATCTAGGTTGCATCCTTAGTTTAAAAACGTTTGCTCCCATTTCTCACACACCAAAAGCAGCCCTGGTTATTTGACATGTGTGTCTCCTTTTATTTCCCAGCTGAATACTTCAGCTCAGTAAAGTAGGCCACACTGGAGCCATACCATTGATGGGGCATATTCTATTTAATTCCATACATGTGATTTGGTGTAACGTTCTCTTCTAGCCAGTGCTTGGTTTTGTGCTGTGCTTTCAGAAACTTGTGTGGTGCAATCATATTTCTCAGCCCTGATAATGAAGGGTTGGATGGACTAACACAAAAATATTTAAGCTCCAGCAACTCTCTCAATGCTACTTTTTATTATTTATTGGATGCTCTGTTCAAGTCTCTCCAATCTATGCAATATTCCTAATTTTATAGCAGACATTAACGATTTATCAGTGCTGGTGTGAAAGAGAGGATGCAAACAAGAGCTGCATTTAGTCATCCTGTAAGAGGACCATCCTGTGTGAGTTAAGTCTGTTAGTGGATGCCTGGATAAGGATGTGTAAGGCAGGATTAGTCCAGGTTTTAATAGGCTTCGTTAAACACATCTGCTACTTAGACTTGGAGACTGACTCCTATTATCCCCTGGCATTATTCTCAGGGCCACAACCCTCGGTGAGCTGCCTGCTTCTCCACACCTCGCTGCAGGAAGAAGTGTGTTAGTATTTTACAATATCTGCCATATAGCTGCCACAAATTGTGCATTTTTTTTTTTTTATGGTCCTTTTATAATTGTGCATGTACACAGCTTGCAGTATACGATGCAATCCTACCCCCCTTGGCTGTAAGAAAAAGTAGAGGTTTATGAATTTTCCAAGGAGATGTGGAGAAGAGAGACGGACAGTTTTGCTTCATGTCTGTTTTTGGCAATAGGCAATGAGTTGCAAGTGATGCGATTTATGTAATTGATATATTCTTAGTAAAGCAGATGCATCTGTCTCATGCTTAAAAAATCAAATGCTATCCCTGCCACTTGGTGCATTGCATGCACAGTTGGATCGTCATATTTTTGGAGGGCAGCACAGTTGTCCCTCTATATTCTTGGATGAAGTGTAACCAACTTGACAGTCTTAATTTGTTGACTTTCATTCAGAATTTTAGGGTTACTGGTTTAACCCTCTGACAAAAGTTGCAGGAAGTTTTTGTTGAGAGCAGCTTTTTTGGGAAGTCAGCTGTACTAATTTGCACAAACATATAACTTATTTTTCTAAAAGATGCATGAATATACAAATGCTGCATGTGAAGCAAACCTTGGCTCAGTTGAGTTGAGTTAAGCCTATACATAAGTCCTCTTTTTTTCCCCAACTTTTATTTGGATGTGCTTGTTCAGTTTAGAGTTTTGTAAAATGTAAAATAAGATAAGATAAGAGTAACTAATTTGTGTGGATATTTTAAAAGTCCAGTTTTGGATGGACTAGAAAGGGTAATTATTTTTGTGGTGTAATGTGAAGGTACTGAGTGAAGGGGACGAGCCAGCTTTTGTCAATTTGCATCTGAAAGCACAGGACAAGTGTGCCAGTCTGAAAGAGTGGTCAGTTTTAGGATTCAGACGGGGACAATGTTGTCCTTAGATGCTCTGTCGTGCAAATTTACTTTTGCTCTTTGCAGTTACAAGCCCTCATTGTGCAGTGCAAGCCATCGAGAGTAATGATTAGAGACCCCCGGTTGCCTTTCAACTCCCCATCAAGGGCTTAACTCTGCAGGGCCAGAACTTTGATAATTGGCCTGGGCAATAATGCAAAAAATATGATCACAATATTATTTTTTATATTGTTTGATATTTGGCTTCATCACAATATGGGGTGGCAGCCAGAAATGATGAAATGATGTTTTTCTGTTTGATGCATGCACTGGTATACTATTATTATTTTAATGCTTTCTGTACAGTCATGGGTGATAGCTTCTCAAGTGATGACAAATGGTTCCCTGTGGTGCCGTTCAACTAATGACAAGGTTTGCTCATTGTATTAATCTGTTCGTCATTTTTACTGAGTCCAAACTATTTTCATATTTCTTACATAGTGAAGCCTTTTTGTTAACAACTTTTAATATTCGGGGAATATTTCCCAAGTTCAGATTCAATTCGAACCGCCCTTCTTTGGCTTTCTTTAGCTACACTTACTGTACTCTCTCCTGTTTCTGCTCAGTTTTCTCCTTTAGTCGTCTGTCAGGTCATTGTTTTGTCTTTTTAATGCTCTTTTTTGCAAACACGTGTGTGTTTTGTTCTTTTTTTGCTTTCCACAGCTTGTGACTGGTGAGGAATATACGCAGCTGGCTCTGTAGATTGATTGACTGAAATTGTCTCATTTTTATCACAGAGATGGGCATGAATTTAATTGCAATCTAATTTTGAGATTGTGTATCTCCCAACCCTAATTGTTAATACGTTTTATCTTCAGTAAATGTTGGAGATTTTCTGTGATTTAAATCCCCAGCATTCTGTAAACATAGGAGATGCAGTCTGTTGTATATATTCTAGCCAGCCTTGTAATAGTCAATAAAACAGCTCAGCCAAGTAAATTAAATACAGTTTTAGTACATAATGTGTAGTGGCATTGGAACCCTTATCGGTTTTTTTTAAACAATTAGAAGCTAAAATGGTTAAATAAGCTTATTAGACTTATATTTGGTCATAATTATTAATTTCCATCATTAATAGATAAGGTAATTTTTGAAAGATTTACCTCACTCTTAGGGTCACCTAGTAAGGAAATTGAATCTTAATTGTATGTCAGAAGGAAATGGTTTCAGGTTTGGATATGTTGAATGTTGAATTTGTGAATATGTTGAATTTAAAAACAAGAAAGAAAAATGAATAGATCTTGTTTTCTGTCTTAGAATCTAATAAATTTTTAAGAAAAATGAAGGAATAGTAGATTAACCATTAATGTAGAATTTATTTGTCGAACTATATAAAAAACATAGAGCATGAAAATGAAAGCCCATGTTGATTTGGGTTTGTTTGGTTTTTGTTTTATTTCCAAAACTGAAGTCCTCAGAGCAATAGACTTTCACTTATGACAATCTGAAAGAAGACAATGTTTGGTTCTTTTTGCTTGAGAATTTTCTGATTTTCTCACTGCTTTTTTAAACGGAGTAAACACACAATGGGGTTCTTTTTCTTCCACTAATCTATATCAACCCTCCTTCAGGAAAGAACTTACTGTATTGCCTTCAGGGTAGCTTTATATGTTTTTTTTAATGCATTTTCTTCAGGCCCATTAGGTTTCCAAACTAAGAAAAGAGTGAGTGTAAATGTTAACCACTTAACTGCTCTGCCAGTAAAGCAGCAATGCCCATAACCTGTCACTGAGTGCCATATCTGGCCGTACCAATAACTTCCTGCTCCAGACCAGTGATTTGCCTCTACTTGGTCAAAACATAGTGGGCCAGGAGCATAGTGGCCTTTGCTGCATTGGGTAAATGAACTGCTGGAGCTGTCAGTAAAGTGTAATGGTAGGGCAAACTCTTTTGGGTTGCCCGAGCCGCTATCCGTTAGACCTTAAGCTCCATGTCAGGCTCTCAGTACATTGGCTGACTTCAGCTTTTTCTGGAAAGATGTTTCTCACGAGGTTCGGTTTAAACATGTTTACTGGTGTACTGTCAGACATATTTGGGCAGCAGCCGTGAAGCATAGCATGCTGTAGACACATTGTCTCAGACAGTTTTTTTTGTGTGGAGTCATTTGCCAAATCCTCATTGATTTTTACTCTTCGTGCCGATCCTCCTCGTGTCAGAGGTTTTTCTTTGTTACCAGGTTAAAACATACTTTACCGGAGTAGTCGGAATGAACCAGGAAGAGGATCAGAGGTTAGGCTCAGATGTTTATTGCTGACCTCACTTCTTGTACCAAGCCCTCTTATTTTGATCATATATGGCAATAGGGATGTTCTAGCTGTACTCCTTAGTGGCTGAGAGAGTCTTGTGTGTGTGTCTGAGGACAGTGCTTTTAATGCCAGCCAATGTTGAACCATACGGATGGTCGGATATGACTGAAATCTTCATAATACTTGGAATTGTAGAAAACAATTGGGACAAATTCTATTTGAGTTTATATATAAGTGGGCTAAGTAGTTTTTATTTCTCTTCTCCTTAAGGTTGCAGAGGTTAGAACAGAGTGAAAACAGCCATTACCAAGGGATTTAATTTATGTGAGGCAGATTATACTCTCTGTGAGCTTCCTGCCTAGTTTGTGCTTTCTGGTAAGTTCATAACATTAAAAATGTGCCCAGATGTCCATTTTCAGAAGACTTGGTGTGTTATTTATCACTTCCTGTAGAGCTGTGTCCTCCTACACGATATCAAGAAAGGTATCGCAGTGAAATTAGCATAACATTACCAAAACAATTCTGTGCAAGTAAGCAATGTAGCTTAGTTGCTTGATTGATAGAAAATGACTTAATAATATGTTACAATTCACTGTAGACAGCGTTCTACCAAGTCTGCTCTACACATAAACTAAATTAAAGCAAACATACTTCCACAGACACATTGATAAGGCTGACTGCAAATCTGGTTTTAATTTAACTGAGGGTGGCTAATTCTGATCACCTAAAGAGTTATTAATCATTAATGCTGAATAGTAAAGCTGAAACGACATGTGGGGAAAGAGCAAAGGAATGTCATGAAAGAAATCCGTAACCAATCTTCCACCATGAACACTGTAACAAAGTTTGTGTTCCTTGTGATTTAGGAGAAGCAAAAATTAAATTTGTTTATTTAATGTTCTTTGTGCCTCTAAAGACCCGAGGGAAAATGTGTGCAGTTTGCTTTTGACTTGGCGGTGAGGAATATTTTGAGGATGGCAGAAAAAGCAGAAGCTGGACATTTTTCAAGAAATGTTTTTTCACACTCTTAGTTAGCTAAATTGATAAAGCATTGCATGTTAGGGCTACTTTAACGCCCACAAAGCTGGCATTAATTAGTTTTGTTGAATTTTACATCTTCAACTTGTTTGCACTTCATGCCACTTTATGTCACATGGTCCATCCTCGCTGTATTGATCTTGACGTCACAGTGAAGTATTCACACAGAGATGGCTCCCCATCGCAGAGGGCAGTGCCACCATCTTAACCGCTTTTCATGTCTCTGCTTGTTTGCATTTCACGCTCAGGCACCTTCCCAGCCAGGCTGTTGTCTATCTGTAACATGGTGTCTTTTACACAGTTGGCTCACCAGCGCGCAGAAGAACACACGCTCTTAAAAGGGGTCATCACTGCTTCTCTGGAGATGTGAGGGCGAACAACGCTGGATGGTGACTGTCCCACATACTGTTGCAGCCCTGCTCCCCAGATAGGATGGGGCGCAGCCTGCATTTCTGTTTACTGCTCTGCATTGTCATCCACTTCTGTTGTTAACAGGGTGGCGTGCTCGCTCATGTCAACTCCCACCAGCTGCTGCTAGCAGTGGAGCCCACTCTTTTCTCTGATCATCAACTTTTGTCGCTTAATTCTGCATCTTGTTGGATTTTGAAAAAAAACCCTACTGTACTTACTCACAACAAACAGTTTCATGCCTTCCGAAGTGGATCTCCACGGTGAAATAAAACAAAGAAAGTGTAGCGACCGTGGAAAGAATCTCACAGTGTGAGCATCTGAGCACAGGGTCTGCAGACAAACGTACCGCTGCTGCCTCTGAGTCTTTTGTAAAGTAAGCACCCCCCTCCCCTTTTCCTCCACCTCCTTTTGCTCACCCACTCCCACTTAACCGGAACAACAGTCAGCGCACTCTCGCTCAAAAGACAAGGCCGTTCTAAGGTGGTCCAATGAAGACATGCGAGTTTGCCAGAGTGTGTACTATGCGCAGTGCGTGCTACAGCATGTATGTTGGATTTGCAGCTCCGACGCCCACGCACGCAGAGTGCTCGGCAGATGCAGAGACATCAGCACAAAGCAGCGTATCCTGACAGCAAGAAACACAATAGACACTGACAGCAATCAGCGATATATATGTGTTTTTATTTTGATGTTTTTCTGTTGTTACGCCTGTGTGTTTGTGAAGCCACGTACAGGCTGTGTGGCCTAGCTCAGTGCAGGAAGAATGGTAGAAATTGGGACATCACTGTGGAGGTAACATCCATGCCTTGAGGTTGACCACAGGATGCGTGTGTGTCCACAGTTGGTTAGGCAGGTGGTGTGTGTCTTGTGTTGCTCCAGGCTGTCTTGGCTCACTCTCCCGTCTTTGTATGCCTGAAAGAGGATGGTTTCCAAGATGAGTTTAGTGAAGGATTGACACTCGCGCTGCAGTTTGTTTAGCTGGTTCATACGGTGGCTATCCAATGTGCTAACACAAACGCTAACCCTTGAGTCCAGGTTTGAGGTTTTTAGATTACATTAACCTCTGCTGTCTATGCAAATGTCTTTTCCCCCCTGCTGAGATTGGATCGTCATGTGCTAACTGAAGGGACCGTTAATAAACCCAGATAAGCCAGCAGGGCTCATACCAGTGGCCATTTATATTTGTGTATATTTGCATGCAGGTTTGCAGCAGTGTTGATACTCGCCTGTGCATAGAAAGCAGTGGCAGGCATTGCAGGGAGGGAAGCTGAGTTTATCTTAGAGGGCCTTGATTTGGACATCCATGTCGGAGTTTGAAAGAGAACGGAAGAATAATAGGATACTGGAAGACGGCGTAAGATCTGTTCACTGAAAGCACCTGTGCTCGGCCAAAATTGTTTCACTTTGACTTGACACACTGCTGTCTATCAGGTATTGGGTCACAAGCTGACATCAGTCGCATTATGTAAACGCTTATGAAAGCTAGTCTCGCTGCGGAGGATACAGGTGAAGTGCTTAGCACCTTTACATGATGAATAACCGGAATGTTTCCATTCAGTTTTCATTCCTCCACTTCTTGATTCGGTTTGTTTGGGGCAAGTTTTAATCGAAAGTTGTCGACAGATTCCCCTTGAAAAGGACTCCGGCGTGTGTGGGCTTTGTAATGTACCTTGCACTGTTGCATTGGGACGTAATCTCAGTTGTCTTTTCCTCTTCTCCATCACAGTCCTCGCTGCCTAGAACAGAAAGCGTTATCGAGCCCAAGTAGTGTGTGAGCTATTAAAAGGTGACCTCCTTTTTCTAGGTCATTACCAAAAAAGAATGGATGGATTCTACTTATGAATATCAAAAATTCTGACAGAGAGGGATGAGAATGGAGAGGCATATTTCTTGCCTAGGGGAGGTTAGGAGGGGTTGTGATGAAATGGAGCGGGGGGGGGCTGTTGAGGGCATGGAAATGGTTGTGGCTGGCACTGGTACAATTTGGGGAGGAAAAAGGGAAGACAGGCACGTAGTGTGTTGTCTGGTCAACGGGGGACATGATAGTTACGATAGCACGGCGGAGGGAGATCTTGTGACGGGGTCACGAGAAATAAATCAGACATTAAGCTGAGGAGGGATCTTCTCGGTCCTCTGCTGGAGCAGGCTGCAGTCACTACCAGCGCTGTCCCTTACAAAGAATACACCCTCTGTGTTTCACTTCCATTTCTTTTTCCTTTCTCTTTCAGCTGGAGAATCAGTTTTTACTGGACCAGCTACCTGTGTTGCCTCTGTAATGCAATGCAGCGATACAGCAATGCCATTTCATTCGTGGTGGAGACAAGTCTTTTTTTTCCCCATCATAGTGCAAGACTTGAAGCTCTACTTTTTGTTTTTGCGATAAAAAAAATAAAAAAAATCCTTCACCCACCAACAAGGAAAGGGTTATCGTTCCAACCATACCGGTGACCTTACACCCCCTTTTTTTTTTTTTG
>JAVQJG010246766.1:0-11198 GCA_036024015.1 Craterocephalus amniculus | reverse complement strand
TCTTTTAACTTCTCTTGCTTTTAATCTTTTCAATGATTTTGTGTTTAAATGATTTTACTGTAATTCTTCTTTTATGCTTTTAATGTTTTATGTAAAGCACTTTGAATTGTCTTGTACCTAAAAATGTGCTGTACAAATAAACTTGCCTTGCCTTGCCTTGGGGTCTGGATCCTCCAAAGGGGTCCCCCAAAGATCACAGCGGGTCTCAGAGACTTTAAGCATTCAGAGCCATAATTTTTTTAAAAGGAAAGGAAGACTATATGTTTTAATTTACTTTGGCTTCATGGAAGGACTGGGCTTAGTCACAATACAATATTTATGGTTGAAATTTCCCTTTTGAAAGCATAAAACCAGCAAGGTTTCAGCAGGGGTCCAAGGCTTTGACTGAGCATGTGCTTGAATGCACAATATTAACAATGACTTGTGTTGAATGATCAGTACGATCAAGCAAATGCAACTACGCCCCCTCCACGGATCAAAGCAGACAAAAATGGTCCCAACTCCAGCAACTAGCACCACCGCGGAGCATGGAACCCAGGCAGCCCACTGCACGGATGACTATGCAACCACCCAGAGGATGGCCCCAGTCAGAGCTCCACGACCATGAAGCAAGAGCCCCACGGGGCCAGGGATGAATGCCCTACTGGGTACCAGCCAGAAAAGTGCATGCCAAGCTCCATGCCAGTTACATAGCTGCAGACAGATGAGGCTGACTTCAGGCTCAAAACATGGTGGTGTAAACATCTGTACAACACAATATAATAGTAAAGAAAAATTATTGATTTTTTCAAAGCATTTCAGTCCATTTTCAACTAAAATGAGACAAAACCTGGATTTTAGAGCAGGTCTTCTGCTGCAAGGCTGGACACGCTGTCTGTTCAGCAAGTCAGTTAAGTGGCAAATCAGCTTATTTAATAAAATTAATTCAATTATTATCAACATTTGATTATGTGTATACACTTTTATGATGGCCCAATTCACATTTCTGAATATGCACACACAAACACATACTGGGATTTTTGCAGGATGCATGGCAACAAAGCTTTTCCCACAGGGTTTTGTGGAGGTGTGGACATGTTTAGGCTTTTTAAAACATATCAGCTGTGAAATAATCTACAACTGATGTATTTTTGTGTTTCTTTCGTATGGATCCCACCTCTGTGTTCACATTTGCATCGTTATGCTTTATTCCATGGCTGAATTCTTTTTATCTGTAATTTTTCAATTTCTCCTTTCTTGTGTGGATGTTGCTCATCTTCATCATCTCAATGTAAATCCCTTTTAAAATACATATGCCTCTGAAATGTTTCATGTTGATTTGAAATCATTTCTATTATTCCTCTTCTGAGGCACATCAATTGCAATATTTCTTGGCAGTAACATTTAAAAGGCTGCGTTAATAAAAAGACAAATTTGCCTTTAAATTTCAAACAAAACAACTTTGTAATTTGCTTTGATAGAAAAAGAAAAAAATCTACGTTCTTTACATGTCAGAAAATCTCACCAAACGCCGCTGGACTTCATGAATTAGTTGCATAATGTAGCTGTTTGTGCGCCAGGGAAATCTGAGGGTCTGCAGATGACTGAATCATTTGAATGAACTCTTTTTATTCCATCTACCCATGGTTTTGCTTGAGTATTGGCCTGCTTTGGTCAGAGGCCCGTCCATTGTCTGCTAGCTCTGCCTATCCTTGCATGATATGAATAAAGATTAGGATGGATTGTCTGAATAGCGTTGCTGCAGGTAATTATAAGAACATCACTGCATGGATAAATGAAACAAATGAAACGCAAAGAAATGGTTGCAAGCATCTATAGGATGCTGATTTATATAAAATGGGTTTGTTTATTTCCTTCTACCTCCAATTATAAGGTGAGCTGCATCTCGCTTTTACTCCCCTCCCATTATCTGTGTTTGTGTGATATTTCAGGAATGATTCATGTGGGCTAAGCGCGAACAATGCCATCCTAATTTGTCATTTCCACACGCTTGGCATCCTCGCCAGTGTTGATGCTTTGGCAAGGTCATCAGATGTACCTGACCTGCTGCAAGGCAGAGCGCTGAGGGTCAAAAACATCAAGCATCAAGCAGGATATGGATTGAAAGAGATTGCAGTTTTTATTTTACCCTCAAAGCAACTCTGCATAGCTGATAGCTGAACCTACAGCACGCACAAGATACTCTCCATGACCTCTCATGATGGAGTTTTTGAATCTCACTGTGCACCAACAGCAGACGTGTTAAAACCATGTCACATGACCAAATGCAGCCCTAATGGACTGAAGGAGGATGTCTGTGAAGAAGTGCCCTCAGCACACCTTTTCCTTCGATGTTTGACTCTAATTAAGACCACATATCTCAGATTTTGCTGAGGTCAGGGAGGGGTTTTAATTTAAAAATCATTAAGATGTGCACACAGGCAGGACTCGTGTTGTATCCCAGGCCGATATAGTTCTAATTAAGTCTTATCTTTGGCCAATTTCTCTGGCAGAAAACATAACTCCTCAGTAACATCCCTTGAATTAACAGAACGACAGATTGGATGAAGGTGAAGGGCTGCACTTATGTCTCGACAAGCACTGCGTCCCTGCTTTTGCACAGACTTTTTATTTTATTTGACGTTGTCCATGAAACTGAAGGAAAAGGGCAAAACTGGATAGATTGGAACAAGTGTTTTACAGTTAATGTCACCTGAGAGACAACTTCTATTAAAGATACATTTTTGTTGCAGCCACAATATTAGGTAGAAATATCTTTTAAAAAGCCTGTCACCTTAAAAAAAGGTGATTGTTCTGCAAATTTAGAGCCACTTGCTCTTAAAACACTTTAACGTCAAGGCAACTACATGTGCAAGGAGTCAAATGAGCACATGCAAACTGCAGCGAATATTAGTGTTCATTTGCACAAACATTTCCAGACAAGAACTACGCAATGTGTTACTTTCCCAACTAATTTTTAATTTTTGTTTTCCCTGCCCCGTCTGATATCTTAACAGTGCGCTAAACTGACATTAAGTTAAAGAAATTAACTTGTTTGGTCTTCTCATGAGACCCAAAAGCTGTCATAGTAATCCTGAGAGCTGCTGTTAGATTCGCAGCAGAGTGCCACACTCATCCCCTGGTGGCCAGAAAGCCCTCCATGCATACAGATTGGGGTGGAGAGAAACAGAGCGGGGGCACATTAGTAAACAAAGCGAATGTGGCTCAGTGAAGTTCAGACTCTCATTATTTTTAACACTTTCCATTCAAAGTTACCTCTTCTCCTCGGCCCAATCTTCAAATGCTTGAACTGAAGATTTCTTTTCATATTATGTGTAAAAGGGATGAATTACCAGAGGCCCATATGATCTTTGAGAGAGGTTTATAATACTCACAGGAAGGGCTCTAAATGAACTGTTTTGATCAGCAGCCAGTTGGTTGGTAGATTCTTAAAGTTATTGGCCAATCAGAATTCAGGGTTAAAAATCCAGACGTCAAGGTAAATCATTGTTTTTAAACTTAACATGTTGTGTTTTTTGAGGTTGGGCTTTAGAGGGGTTCTTCCTCTTCTTTTATTTTAAGAAAATTCAACAGTTTTTCCTACATGCGAATGAAAAACACGGGAAAGAAAAAAATAAGTTGAGACAAACTTAAAATTTTGAATTGGCCTCAAAACTCCAATTCTGCAGTTCTAGTGCAGACTGTTGCCTTGAGTGTTTGACCTCAGCTAATGTTTTGATTTATACAGAACACAAATCAAGAGGACAACATAAAGTCTTAAATTTAGCAAAGTTGGAATAGATATTTGAGTGTGCTCATGTCTTGGAGCTGAAACAACTCATGTAAAGTTAAAAATATATGAAAAAACTATCAAGAAAAACTTGTAATTTACCATATTGTTATGAGGAAGCATGAAAAATGGATGGCTGGAATACAGACTTCTCAAATGAAGCATGGTTGTCGCCTGAAACGACCACATCACACAGAAGATTGCAATTTCCCTGTGAATTCGTAATCTCACGGATCCCACAAAGATGTCTGCACTTGCAGACGCTTCACATTTGACCAAGCAGGCTATGAGCCTGAAGCCTATCCCTAAGTGGCAAAAACTGCAGCCATTAATTGAAGTGGTATCTTCGATGACGTCACTTCCGGGCCGCATCAGAGCACCTTTAATGGCTGTAAATAAACAACGTACTCCACAAAAAGCAACTCTGAGCTGCATGGAGCTCACAGAGGGATTAGACCAGCAATTCATAACAACTTATTGGTGAAATGAAAGAGTTTTGTGACAGAAAATGCCGTATTTAGAGACTGCACACTGGCCACATTCACTCCCATTATATTGGATGTACGCTGATCGCGTGTGGGTATAAATATCTCCCGAACGAGTTCAAGTTACAACAAAACTATTTGGGTGAGTAAATGATCGTACTTCATGCTAGAAAATAGCTCCAGGTTGTCAATCACGAGCTTACCGTGGAGGTTGCAGTGCCGCTAAGAGCCATAGATGGCAGTCGCTAGTTCAGAAACCTAAGATTACATAAAGTCCCTTTAAATTGTGTTGATTGGCTAAGTAAAACCAGAGTTATGAAATAGTGCTTAGAAGATCAATCAAAAATATTGTGTGAAAATGGGACACACATGGTTGCTGTGGAAGGAAAACTGAAATGCCTTCAGTTGGCTTTGAAGTGAACAGGATGACTAACACACTCTTGAAGTCTCAGGCCTGTGATGTGCGCCTCTGTCTTAAAACAGGAACTGATTTTTGGACATAAGGCATCTTATGGTGAAACGTTGCTTTGTCTGAAAGATTGCCTAGATTGTGATGTGGCTAGTTGTATATAACCTCATTGTTGGCTAAACTTGTAAAGTTAGCCATTTATAAATCATTGTAAAACATTAATGAAAGGGAAACCATGTAACTTTTGACCCAAATAACAGCCTAACGTGAGGAGAAATGGATGATTTCTGTGGTCAACACCTGGTGTTTGACATGTTGGGACTCCAAGGGGGCAACCGTCTTTAGAAAGTGCATATGCTAACTTTAGAGGAGCAGATCCTCTCTAATGGGATCATGTAACTTGGAGCGCTTTGATTAAGAGGAAAGCTTTGTGATAAGCTGAATTAAAAAGAAAATTAAAAACGGCATCTGAGGAGGCCCGAAAGAGAGAGGGACTGTTGAATTTTGGGGAAGTTACAGGTTTGGGACTCCTAGTGACCAAAGGTTACACGGTATCACTTAAAATATGTTTGTGGTCACACTAAGAAAAAATACACTTTTTCCGACTTTTGACTTTTTGTGTAATGTCAGGTTGAATGTATTAATACAGTTTGTCAAAATTAAAGAAAACAAAAAAACACCAAATGTGAGTTTCTGCTGAAAGGAATGATCCCAAATAAGACAAGAAAAACGTTTTTCAAGGTAAAATATTGTCAGTATGAAAAGATGTAAAAACTGTCAGTCACACCTCATACACCGGAGGGGGTGACACCTGCCAAACTGAATTTCAACTTGCATTTGGTGACTGTTATTTTAGAACGCTTCTCACAAGTTGCTGTTTTTGTCAGACATTAGTGATAATGCAATGGAAGTGCTCTGTTTGAAGCGTGAGGAAGAAATTCTGCAGCTTTTAGACAAATATGTTAAATTTCACAAATGAAAGTTGAAAGAATTTTAATTGTTTCATCTTTGGGAGAAAAAACTGAAAAACTGTTCTCATAGGAAAGATAAAAGCAACATGACTCTTTGTTTACTCATCAGCTGCTTATTATTACTTCATAGACAGAGCGCTGTATCCAAGGCCAGTTCACAGCTTCCATGTTCTGGTGTATTGGACTTGAACTCGAAACAAAACAGCTTAGTATACAAGCTGTGTGTTTCGTGCACGAGCACTGCAAAACATGATGGCAACCTCAAAAACAGCTGCTTAGACTCTTCATGAACAAATAATGAAAAAAATGATATAGAGCAGAAACAAAGAAACAGACGTTTGCAGGTAGAATGTTTTGCTGTGTGGACACTGTGCTGATGGATTTCATTTTAACCTGCCTTATAAAACCAGGAAGAAAATGAGTTGGGGGGTAAAAAATGCTTGGATGAAACCTGACCCCAAGCTTGCTCAAGTTGTACCTTCTCCAAGCTTAATTTCCATATATGCGACATGCCAACACAAAACTGTAATAATGAAAGTCTTGAGGGGAGATTTAACTAAATTCTGAGAACACACTTTCTTGGAGCAGTGACCTACATTTCTTGCTTGGCAGCTCAGCTTTTGTTCTATCCTTGGGGATGAAAACAGCATTATAGGCTGCAAACCTCCACTGTAAACTGTTGGTATTTTGTTTGCTTGTTTCATTAAAAGTATAAAATCCTTGAAGATTTTTAAAACTATAGTCACTACTTGAGGTATTTATGGCTGCCACTTAAAAATCCTCTCCATGTGAGATCTATTTATCCAGAGGATCTCGTCTTAGTTCATTCAACAGAACATCAGCAAAACTGGGAAAGAAAAGCATGAAATAGATAATCAATGATGAATGTGACGCTGATTGTCGGTGCTGATTCATGCTCAACATTTTCACTTAAAGGGGACATATAATGCAAAATCCACTTTTTTAAGCCCTTAAATACCTATTTTTGTCTTTTTCAGGAGTGCAGAAAAATGTAAGTTATTCACTTCCGGTGCCGCGTATATATCTTGTTATTCCTTTTGGGTCATATTTTTCAGTCTGTTTCGTTTCTCCATTCTCTATTATGTTTTCCTATCTATTATGTCCCTGTATTTGCTGTGGTTCCACTAAATATGGTCATGTTATTTTTGAAAAAAGTTCTCTGCCGATCGTTAGCGGCTAAGAGGCTAAGGGGGCGAAGTCGAACCGAGAAAAAGGCTCTGTAACCAGGAAGGGTGAAATGTCTGTTCAGATTTAAAGACACAGCATCAAATTGAGTTGCTCCCATTGACTGTAAAGAAACACCTCAGAACAGAGGTTAAGAAGGGGTGTGTGGAGCTATACAAACAACAATTTCAGACCAAAAGATTGCAATTTATATAAACCATAAATGAATAATTTACATGTGAAAGGGAAGGATTTAAAAGCATGATATGTACACTTTAAGCTGTCTTTGTATTAAAATTTGGTATAAAACATATATGTTCGGGATAAAGGATGGACTGAGGATGCGTGCAGATTGTTCAGGCCACATGGGGAGTTGGTTCATGATAAATTTATCCACTTTTGATCTGTTCAAACTTCCAGTTAGAATAAAAATGCATCATGTAAACATGCCAGCTGATCTGATTTGCCTCAGTTAGAAACAATTTTCAATACAATTGAAAGGATTGTTTAAAACACAGCTACTCAATTACATCTTCAGCTGGGTCTTTGGCATGTTTGTAGGGGGTAGAAATCAAACATTTTTTAGTGCAGATGTCGCAATTGTTTAATTTTATTGCCACTTTTACCCTGTAGGGAGATGCTTCGAGTCATCAAAGCATCTAACAACCAGGAAGTTTGTAGTATTGCTAATATATTTTATGTTGGCATTTCTATGTCCATAAAAACTAGACGGAAGCCTTTAAACCCTACAAGTAAATATTGTGGCTGAAAGGCTAGCTTCCAGCCTCTGTAGTGTGTTTCTGTAATTTAGTGTTTCCACTTAATAAAGTCACTGCGTGTACAGGTGGACAGTCAGTGGTTGCAAATCAGAATCTGTGCAAACCAGCCTGCAGAGGACACCTAAGGTTTTACAGCTCAGGTGGCCTGATGAAAGTTGGATGCTGCCCAGATGGCACACCTACTGTACCTTAAAACACATTAGGGCAAAACCAAGACCGTCACAATAGTAACTGTCAGTAAACATCAGTAGCGGTAATGGCGTTGTAACAATGGAAAGAGTAATTGGTTAGGTTAGCAAACAGCGGGTCGGGACCCACATGTGGTTGCGGGATCATTTTAGGTGGGTCACTGGATAATTGTGAAAAATATAAAACCTATATTTATCAAGTAAATTTGGGATTTTTACCATGGCTGTTAAAATTTAAAACATTAATGACAAGTTAAATCTAAATTTAACACCTTAATTCTTAAAGAGAGTAATGCATAAATCCACATTAATGTTCCTTATTTATGAAGACAGAATGTTTCCAAGCCTTATATAGAAGATCCTACAGGATGAGCCATCTAATGTATAATTAATAATCGTCATCGCAGAAGGGAGGCTTACGAACACCAATATATGTCATCTTGGGGATTGTGGCTCAAAAAGTTTGGGTTAGATTACTTGTTACTGAAATACGTATGCCTGTTAGTCACAGCTTCTATTTTAATGCTGTTATCCCCATCACTGGGAATATTGTGTCTCCAGGACATATTCTAGATCAATCCATGCAACTAAAAACAAAATCATTTATCTGAAAACTGGACATTCTCAGCAAACTGTGGGAGTGGAAACTACCTGAGTGACAGAGCTCAATGTCTTTGCTACTATCAAAGTCCTTCATATGTCGTTTGAGCTCAGTTGGATTTAAGGGAGGTCACAGTATGTGGAGTGTCTCCTTTTTCAGGCCTGAGCATGAGTTCCTCTTTAGCAGCATGGTTTCTTCACTCTGTCCAACCAGCACCACAGTTTTGTATTTCATGCTATGTGTCATTTTGTTAAAATTGCTCTTCTATTTCAACGAACTTTGTTCAGCCAGTAGCGAGCCAACATCAGACATGCAGACATGTAAGCAGACAGTAGATGAATGATGTCTTGAAACAGCGTTGACGGGAAACGTTGTGGCGACACAGCCAGGACAAATAACTGATATGCTTTATTCATTACCTGCTTACCTGACCATTAATCTTTCATTTAGACCTTCAAAAATGAATTTTAAAGCCTCATTTAGAAACATTTATGAAATAATGGTCCTCTATGGCTGGAATAAAGTCAAAAAGACATTTTGGCACCATCATCTGAGCTGAGTTGGGGTTGTTTTTGTGAGTTTATCAGGTTGCAAGCATAAAGAATTGTAAATAGCAAAAAAACAACAGAAAAAGTCCCAAAAAAAAAAGTTTTTATTATCTGGATAGTTTCAGTTTATTTGTTTCAAAGCCAAGACTTGAGAAAACATTTATGCTGCTGTATAAATACATTCATTTTACATCTTAAAAAAAGGAAGAGACTACATATTAATAAAAAAAATTATATTAAAAGAGGATTGGAGCTTTCATGAAAAACTGTCATTCAAGTGTATTGATATTTGATCGACATTTCCAGTTTGGTACATAAACATCCAGAAGGTGTGCTTAGTGACTTCAGCTTTGTGTTTATTTGCTGTTCAGATTAACTTTCCCATTTAGGACTCCTGGGGGGATGTTTTTGAACCCCTGTCGACTTTTGATCACATCACCCAGGACACATTAGCACCATGTGTAAACAGGCCCAGTGAGTCAGTGAGCTACAAGTCATCCAAATAAGGGTGAGAGGGAGTATTATTTTCCCTGCCTGCATGTGTGCACCTGAAATTAAATCAGCATCTTGCTGAGATGAATTCAGATTCAGTCTTTATCATTGCATGTTGCTGAAGAGGAGTGTCCCACAGAAATGCCCCAAAAAGGACCCCATGTCGTCCCTGGCCCCAGTTTGTGGGCAGATAACCCCAGTGAATATTACAGCCCTGCATGCTGCAGACCATATGGTCCACATGGTGCATGTGAGCATGATACCAGAGAGAGAGAGAGAGAGAAAGGGAGAGAGAGAGAGAGAGAGAGAGACAGAGAGACTAATTCAAGAACGTCTACTTAATAATAAAAAATAAACCGAAGCGAATTCAGCCTCTTGCTTTGAGTACGCACAGCTTCACACAATCTCAAGCAGACGTCAGGAAGAAAAGCGCGCAGGGGGGAGAGGAGGGAAAACATACAGGAGACTTGGCTGATGCATCTCTGCCCCAGCATCCATTTCACGGCGATTACAGTTGGAAGCGGAGGGAGACTGTGCGCATTTTCTCTGAGAGACGCGGTGCTCTTTTCCATCCTCCAAAGTCTGTTTCCTGAGAGCAGCTGCGGAGCGGAAAAGGCACTTCTTCTTCCCCTCGTCTTGGCTACATGGACACTATTTCATAACAAGGGTGTTTATCCGGAGCAAGAGGAAAAAAATAAAAGAAGAGGGAAAACAGGTCGACCGCAGTTTCAGCCGGCTTCAGCATCTTGTTGGTGGAGTGGGAATTTCTCGCGGCGTGCCGTTCCAGACGCTGAAGGAATAACCAACGGTTTAAGTTTTCCTGGAAGTTGCGCAGCGGCAGGGAAAAGGGACCAAAACAAAAAAGAAAAAGATGGGAATTTGCGGCTATGTGGCAGCGCCCGGGAAATGCCTTGTCGTCCTCGGACTTAAATTGTTATTCCTTGTACCTGCAGGAGTTCCAGCCAGAAGCGGAGATTCTGTGCTGAAGGACAACATCACCGTCAGGCAGGGAGACAGCGCCGTCTTAAAGTAAGTACCTGACTGTTATTATCATTTTTACCATCACGCCTGCTTCCCAGCACGCGCTGCTCCAAACATCTTATCAAGTGGAGTTAGGAAAGGTCACAGTGACGTTGATGAAACAAACGCTTGTTTTTATCCGATTTAACTCGCACGCGTGACGCGTATCACGCGTAAAAGTCTGGCTTTAGCTTCTGCTGCTCGTTGCCCTTGAATGTTATTGATCTGGTTGTTTAATATCTTATTGGGGATGCGCAGCTGACATACTCAGATGAAGTGTCAGGAGGGGTTGTATGCATATCGATCGCGGGTGTGATGTGCGACTGTAATTCCCAGGGTTGTTCTCCCCCCTTCCCACCCCCCTCCTGCACTTCAATGATTGTTTCATGATATAAAGAGAACTGTCATCCTTTTTTAAAATATCAGTTAATTTGAGCTTTGTCCTTTTTGATAAAGATCTTATTCTTATTATAACACACACACACATGCCCGCACACACACACACACACACACACACACACACACACACACACACACACGCACACACACACACACACACACACACACACACTCACCAGGCCTGCGGTTTCCTCTTCAGCAGGCCCTGCCTCCTCCAGCGGGAGTGGGGGCTGAGGTGGTAGGTCAGCTGCCGGCAGACCTTCTCCATGGCGCCCAGAGCGTCTCCCTCCTGCCGGACACAACGACACCGGCATGAGCCCAGTCTGCAGGAAGTACTGGTCCCAGTATGAGC
>JAVQJG010246761.1:0-22253 GCA_036024015.1 Craterocephalus amniculus | reverse complement strand
CCTCTCCACCCTTTTTGGTGGACACCCTTAGTTCTTCGGACCACTCCTTTGGACTTCCAGTTTGTTTGTTTTTGCCTCATTAAATCACCTGTTAATCTGCATCTGAGTCCACCCTCTTTCTTGTGCAGAGGGCTTCATAACACACGGTCCTTGCATGGTACAAAGTATTTCATTCAATTAGTCTACTTAAACTCTTCCATACTTACAAAATCCATTTTAAAACATAGGATTAAAAAAAAAAAATCTAATCTTAAAATTATGGAATAAAATTTCTTCGAAATATAAGAAGTTCTTAGAGAACATAATTCTCAGAATTTCCAGTCTTTGTACAAGGGAGCTTTATGAAAATGGCCAGTTTTCTGACTTCTTTCCAGCCTGCAGTTTCTGG
This sequence comes from Craterocephalus amniculus, assembly GCA_036024015.1. Lineage (NCBI taxonomy): Eukaryota > Metazoa > Chordata > Actinopteri > Atheriniformes > Atherinidae > Craterocephalus > Craterocephalus amniculus. The sequence continues at coordinate 21,865 of JAVQJG010246761.1, read as the reverse complement.
CTCTGTGAAGTAACTTGCGGAGAATCAAGTCAATTGTACCATTTAAACATGTTACAATCAAAGTGCTGCGGTAAACAGTTATTTGGCCAACTTCTTCTTGGTCTGTAATGTCCTAACTCAAGAACCAAAGGCAAAGTTAAATGGCTAATGGGGCCATGTGACTGGACTTGAAAAAGTAGCCCAGAACAGCAAATTCAATTATGTTAGAATTCTGCACAAAAACAATCTATTCTAGAAATTAGAGGTATTCCTGTCAGATGACTCATGTTAGAGGAGTCTAATGTCATTTGGAAAAGCCTAACGCCTTCTTTGAATGTTATCAAATGTTTACAAAAGAGCTTAATGTGCTAAAATGCAATCAGAGAATCGCCAAGTCATTCTGTGCCGGCATCAACATTGAACAGTGATTTCTTAGATTGGCTAAGCAATGTACTATGAGTTACAAACATTAAGTAAAATGACCTATCCAAAGAAAGTTAATTAGCCTATTTACAATCAAAGTTTATCCTTACAGTACTTTGATGCCATTCTTTGCTAATTAAAGTCTCTAGTAGAAGCAAACAGATGTGGTGTGACGGGAATTGTGAGGTTGTGTTATAAGCTGCAGAAAAAGTCCCAAGCTGCACTTAAAACTTCACATCTTTAAAAAAAAAACACTTAACCATCAGGATGAGTTGATGAGAGGTGATTCATACATTCCTAAACCTGAACTGCAAATGTAATAATGCTTATAGTGAAAGGAGAATGATGTGTGCTTAAAACAGCTAACAAATTTCTTTTATTAGGCAGAAACATGAAAGATTCTTTGTTTTACTTTATTCTGACTTGCACCCTCTTTCTTTATCCAGTTGTAAAGTAGACGAAAAAGGGCATAAACCTTTAATTATTTAATTAAATAACCTTAATTCATCAGAATATACCAAATATGCTGTTTCTTTAAACTCACATTGTTTACTGACATAGTCAACTTCCCAAAGACCAAAACATACTCTTTTTCTTTTATCTCATGCAGTTGAGTTTGCATTCTGCCTGTTGCGAATTTGTTGCACTTATGTAATGATTACCCATTTTTATGCCCCCACACATGGGGATTTGTCCTCCTGGGACAGGTTTTGCTGGATTCTGCAAGGAGCCTTCAAAACCTTCAGAGTGTCACAAAGACCCCTTGTTGCTCTTCTTCATCCCCCAGCTCCAGGGCATAGCAGATCTCCTCAAACCCCTGTATTGTTAGGGCAAAACCACATATCAAATTTGCCCCGCATAAGCCATTTCATTGAGCTGCAGCAGAAATTCCTTTGCCAGATCATTCATCTGTGTACATGGTTTGGACACACATTTGAAACAAAGCAGGCCAGTCAAGGATAATATTGAGGAAGTAGCATACATTTCAAATTTTGGAGCATAAGTCATTTCTGTTTCATACCCTTTTAGCACTAGTGTTGACAGTGCAGATCCATGCAGCGGGAACACAGTAAAACTGTTGCTGCGAGCAATCCAAAATTTCTCCTTGCATATGTCATGTTTTGCACTTCATTAGGAATTCTGGATTTTCCCCAGGAATGTCAACTGAATGGAAAGAGAAGGAAGCTAAGAGAGCCTCTCTATCCACAGTTAACAATTAACAATGAATAATAAACAGAAAAATATGATTCCGGACAACCAGTGGTCCGGTGGACATGCATCAGTTCTGATTTGAAATAGTTCATGATCTTATCATTCTTTTTTGTACATTGTTCTTGTGAATTTATTTTTTCAATTTGCATGTGCTACATCTGCACAGTCCCACTTTAATGATTTACATTGCTCTACTTGTCAGTGTTGCTATCAAAATAGTACAAATTTATTAGCCTTAACAAAACAAATAAACAAAAAAAAAGTTCAACTATATTGTTACCACTGTGGCTCAAGATGGCAACAAGAAGAGGAGTCCACACAATGTAAGTTCAAAAAGCCAAATCCTTTTTATTAATAATCATAGTAACTTAAACTAAAGCGGGGTATGAACATGTGGAATATCAGTGGTGAAGTGCTGTGTATGATTGAGTGGAAGTGTGCGTGTGCTGTGTTGTACAAAGAAACAAATAAACATACCTAAACAGAAAAGATTACCACAGGGAGGCAAGATGGCAGCCCAGAGAGAGATGAGAGAGAGAAGAAGGAGAAGTGAGAAGAGAGTGAGCCCTGCACAAGCTGGCATTTAAAAGCTTTGCCACTCCCACCTCCACAGGTGCCACACACCTATCAATAATAATAACCCCCACTAACAACCAAACTGAACAGAAAACAAACAAAATGGTGGCCATCAATGGGCCATCACAGTATACAAAGAAAACAATTACTCTGATAAGATATTCATCTTTCTGCTAACTTTCAGCAGGATCACTATGTGAAAATTTTTATAAAACTACAGTCTAAAGCACAATTTTGCCCTTAGGCAAGCTTTGCACTGCAACCTGAAGAGTGTCCTTTTTAAACCTAAATGTCTTTGTAAAAGGCTAATTCAGAAATATTCATAAACTTGAGACATCCTAAAGTGGGAGAAGATAAATGAGCAAGATACAAACACTTTGCTGGTGGCTTGGACTCTCTTGTTGCATAAATCAGATATTATTCCACAGTTTATATCATGTAATTACAACCTCCCATGTGCATAAACATACAAGAGAGATAGATCTGTACCTAATCTTACTTTCTGCTTTTGGTGCAGAAGAAAAGTATTGTAAAACAGATATTTATAAGACTAGCAACAAATGACACAATTCAGAATAAAAGGTCTTTTTATTGCAGATTTTGCAGCTTAAATTCCAAGAAAAGACCTAGAAAATGTTAAAAGTAAATCCACAACTGCATTGTAATAAACAAAACATGAAGCATTAATTGAGCAATTTCATAGTCAGGTATTCATTTCATATCTCAATACCCAAATGTATTAATTTGTTGACCATAACACTTTTTTCATTTCTCACACTGTTTGTCTTCTATATCAACAACATGTTTATTTTCTTGGATGTGTTGTTTATCATTGCAGTCCAAGTAGTTTCAGTCTGTGTGTATATTGTGCTTGTCAAGGTTGAGCTTAGATATTTAAGTGGAGAAAATGACTAAAAATATGCAAAACAGGGAGATGAGCACAGATTAGATATCTTGTCTTACAACACAGCAAAATGGTAATAGTGAAGTGAACTGAAAATCCTGAAACATCACAGCTCTACACCTTACAGTGTCGTGTACAGTAAACCCGTATGTCTATTTCCATGACCTTAACTATTTTCCCAGGATTCACCTCAATTTATCACATTAATTGTTCTGTAAACATTTGATTTATTTCAAAGATGCTTCCAGTTACATTTAATTGTATTTGCCTCAAACCAAAGTCATCTGACTGTAATTCCTTTATATGCTGATACAACTCCAGTACAATCAAATTATCTTAGCTGTAGCAGCATAACATCTGAGAGGTGAGCTGCTGTGGTTGACCATTATCATCCCACATGAAGGGCAGCCTGTTGTGTTTCCAGATAAGTGGCATTTACATTTATTCACTACATCTGAGACCTAACTTATTGATCATTGGTCGAGCAAGAAGGTAAATGTAATTATGCTAAACTTAGTTGAGGCTAAACTTAGATGAATCAAATAAGAACTCTTAATGACCACAAAAACCCAATATTTTCAAAGGCTTCGTTCAAAGACGGTTTTAGACAGTAACATTTTCGTTACTTGTTTTAATGTCAGTTGAAGTCCTTGTAAACTCAATGAAACAGTTTAAGATTCCCTCTTTAGACCAAAATGCACATTGATAGGTATGTAGAAAAGCAGAAGCACGCACAGCTTTGTTTGCCCAATTTATGCTTTCTGTATCTCTAATAGCCTGCTTGAAGTTTCGTTTTGTTGTTGTTTCTTTGTTTTTTGAATCTGTCACGTTCAGCACACTGACAGCAAAGTTATGGCCTGGCTGCCATGTCGTGACAAACAAATTTGTTTGTCAAGTGGAGCCTTTTGGATATGAGGCACCTTTTGAATCTTAAATATTGTTTTTTATCATTAAATCAGTAAACATAAGTATCAGTTTGAAGTTGATGTAATATAGGTCCAAGTTCGTTTAGGTCTTTGTTGACTTATATGCTCATGCGCAAAAGGTGGACTCATCTATGGCGGTTCATACAGCAAAATTTTTGGCTTATGATGAGTATTTTCATAATGCACAGATTTTAACTAATCAATGAAATAAAAATTATGCCTACAGAGAAAAATTCTATTCTAAATCCTTCAGAAATCATGAGACAGTAAGAGAACAAACAAGCAGCACTTGGCACATCTGATTGCACTGCTGTTTGGGAAAGATACATGAGTTTCCAACAAATGCAAAGGATGCATAACCTTTGGTACGGGAGAACTGACCTACAGGCCACAGAATGACTGACTGCTGAGATCAAACACTATCTTATTCACAGTTGTCTCTAGTTTCAGTGACTATCAGAGGTAGGAGGGATAATAAAAGTGTCTTGTATAAAGTAACATTTTCAATAAAATTTACAATGCTTAAAAAATAGTTAATAGAGTACCTGCAAAACTTTGAAATCAATTTAAAACTACTAAAATAGATCACTTTGTTAAATTCAAGCAGTGGCTAACCTGCTAAGTGACTTACTGTTACTATAGAACTAATGAAGCTAAACAAAAACAGGCTACTGAGAGAGGAACCAACATCAACAAATGATCAGAATCTTATAGCTTAGCTGTACTGCCGTATCAGACCTTAGCAACTCCCACAGTAGCTCTCTGTCTCCTTGTGTCACCTTGTATACACGCACATTGTCCACTGAGGACTCATCACACTACTCACACCGACACGGTCCATTCAGCTGGCATCTGTGCCATGATCCTTCAAAGCCACAAAGTCCCCCCTGTGCTTGTGTCCGTCTGGTGTTTGCTATGATCTACTCTACTATAATCCCAGGAGAAATGTCTATCAGCATGTGTTTACATAAAAAATATTGTCCTATGCACCTCATGCAACATATCAGACTTTCCTTTTCCTTTTATCTAGCTTTTTGCATCTTAAGGGCACATTTGTGAGTATGTGTGGGCATGTGTGTGGATGGTATCATCTCCCCAGTGTATTCTAGGCCTCTTACTCAACTCTCACATGAAGATGACACGGAGCTTCTGGTTTCACAGTGAAATTAGGTTGACATCAACAGAGACACAAATGTCACCATGTGGCTACTTTGCTCTTCACTACAATACACAGAAGTACTGTAAAGAGACTTGACTGCAACCCTTCTCCTCTCTTCATTGTGTGTCTGCCTTTCTGTGTCACCAGCCTAAACATGTGGGGTTTGCCACAATGAAATTATTATTTGAATTCACTCATGCATTTTAATGATTTTGATGAAGCGTATTTGAGAGTTTTATTTGCCATTCAAACACTTTTGCTGCTGCTCCCACCTGGCAAACCTTAGCATTTGGTTGCAGAGGGATGAAATTAAAGCTTTAAACCGGCACATGCAATACAATGCCCTAGGGAGGCATAATGTGGGCATAAGTCATTAATCAGACTATGCTCCTTAACAAGTAAAATGTAATATGAATAGAATATCCTCTATGCGACACCAAAATAGGAAAATTGCATTATTCATATGTGGCCAATAAGTAAAGTATTACTATTCATATACAGCAGAAACAGTCCCTAAGTGAGACAATGTGTGATTGTGGCATTTAATCTTCCAGTACATTGAGCACATCAATGTAAGGCTGGTTTGGTCTGTAAAACATTTTACTTGATGTTACTTTTGTTGTGTTGTCCATTGTTGCAGAAAACTACTTGTGAATTACTATAAAAGATTCTGAAAAACCAGGATGCCCAAGGGTTTCAAACATGATCTTTAACACAAAGTAAACCCCAGCTGTTGAGTTGTGTTGTGCTGGAGGCTGTGAGTTGTTGCCCCTTCCTGGTCAGATCATTTGTTTCCAATGGCTGAAGGTCTCTGTTGCCCTGTCTGTGGCAGGACCAAATTAAGAGGTGCATCCAAGATGAATGAGTGCAGAGTGAATGAAAGATTGGCGGCCAAGTCAAGATTTTTCCTCTTTTTTTCTCCCTTCCCTTTCCTGCCTTCTGTCAGATAGATGATGTGAGAGGGAAATATTATCTGTTCTGTTTTCACTGCTGATTCTCTTGTCCTCTTTGCTATTGCTATCTCAATTTTCATGACAGGATAGAGACACAAAATTGAGGATCTCATGAAATCATAGTTGTACTGTTACAGTTCTGAATAAAATAATAATTTGACTGTATAGGAAAAGAGTTTAATTCTACTTACATGGATCTGACTCTGCTTAATCCATTTCATGATAGCTTGTTTGTTACGTAAATGTCTTATTAGTCTAATTTGAAATTACTGAAACAGAAGCATCAATCAATACTAAGACTTCAAACAATGCACACAATGTGTTTCTGCATTGAGAATGACAAGACAGACATGCGTAAAAAGTTTCTATAGGTGTTTGCTGTTCTGTGGTGTGTAAAGGCTTAAGTTGTTGTCAGGGCCAGAGGTCGTGGCTCAGTTGAAAGTTGAAATCCAAGATTTGGTGCAAAATTTTTCTTTCTTAATTTCTCTTATTTTTCTTGTTTTCTAATAGATTTAATGTTGATACTGTATGTAATGCAGCCATTCTATTATGAAACCAGTTTGATCTGAAAATATTTTGTATAAACAAAAGGAGTTGCTCTGTTCTTCAAGCAAATGAAATTTTTACTTTTTTACTCTCATCTTTCAACAAAAGGTATATTAATCCTTTCTGTTTAAAATATGTTTTAAAGAGGAACAAACATAGCACTGCCCAAGCAAGCATTTTGTCTATATTTCACAAATTTTGTAATCTTTCATCAACATACACATCACATGACCTTTCACACATACCATAGATGCATGTGCCTTTGTAAACAAGAAGTGTGTTATAGACACAGCATGTGATAGAAGTGTAACGAATTAGGGAAGGATACAAAATTATAAGCGCAAATCAGGAAGCAAGTAGGCTAATGTATCATTGCGTGTATGTCAGCTCCACAAATTCAGGTTTAAAATGTCATCCATATAACATAAGAAAATGTACACTTCTTTTGTGTGTGGAAAAAAAGACAACAAGTCCTGTTTGTATAACCAATGGAGAAAATAACCATCTCTTCTCAATTTAACTGAAAAAGTAACCGATGAAATGAAAATGACAGCAGAAAGCCCTTTATGCAGTATAATTCTTTTTCTTGTTGAGTATCTGTGGATGCTGATGTTTTTTGATCCTATGAAGAAAAGCCTTTCATTCAGACTCTGAAATTTAAACATGAATAAAAATAGGTTGAGAATGAAATCATCAACAGTTTCCGATGAGGTGTTTCATCTGTATTATAATTTTTTTCCCAGAAACATCAGCAGAAACAGTCATATGACTTGCTATGAGATCATCCTATGGAGACAGATCCCTACTCCAATTACAAATGAATAGGCTTTGTGTTGTATTTACCACCACAGCTATTTCATGTGTTTCCTGTCAGCATGAGACCTTGTTTGACACTCATCTGCCACCTTTATTAACATCACCTCTACTGCTAACCTTAACTGTCAGAGGTCCATTTATCCCTATTATCAAATTAATGCCTTGATTTTATCCAAAATGGCACAGTGAGGAATTAGTTACCAGTGCAGGCTGGGTTACTTATCTATAAATAGTGGTTCCTTAGCTTTTGGTGACATTTGGGGGGCCAGATCACAAGATAACTGCAGGTCATTTGTATGTTAATGACTCTATGACATGTAGTTAACTAACGCCTCATTAGAAAGGCTAGTGGGGACAAATATAGAATAGAATAGAATAGAATAGAATAGAATAGAATGGAAAAGTGAGAATTGAATTGAGTTTTTTCTTACACCTTTTTTGAAAAAGCTAAAACTGTTTTACACATTGAGTCATGTGTTTAGATTGTTTTTAAATGCCTGTTTAAACAAGCCCATTAATATATTTTCCACTATAGAGAGGACAGATGGCTCTCTAAAACAACTCGCAGCAACAGTAGCCATGTGTTTCTGGCAAAATAACATTTTTCTTTTAGTTATGCTCACTTTTGTGTGACTGACCACAGCATCTTCAATGAAAATTAGTGTTCACCCGAGTGCAGTGTTTCCATTGATGCCAAGCTGAGCTGAAGGCTGTTGAAACCAATATCTACTGCAGAGTCATTTGATGCTGGAATGAAAGCTGATTAAAAACTTTCACATTGCACAATATAACTACATCTTACCATGGGTTTATCAGGTGATTTTTTGACCTGTACAAAAAAGGCTCGTGTGACTCTGACTAAAAAGGGCCAGATGTGTTCACAGTACTACATGTGGCAGGATGAAGGTGGGCCTGGGGGGATTGATCCCACCACCTTCTCGGTGAAAGTTACGCATGCTGACCAGTCAGCCAAAGGAATATCCCTGTGGCCAAGTAGGCAGAGAACATGATCAATTGGAGGCATAGTGACAGGAACCCTTACTCACACATAAATTGTTATACAAAACTGTCCATGGACCTCTTGTTAAGGCGATTTTCTCTTGATGTTATAGTAACATGGATCAGAAAATGTGTAAAAATTGTGTTTGCTGGAAAAAGCCATTATAGAAAATGTCAGGCTAGTTTGATCTTTAGTGTCAACAGGTCAGTATCCATCTGCTGAGAAAGATCGTATGACAAGCATCTCCAAGACTGTTCCCCTGGTGAAACTGTTTATCAACTGTGTTTTTATAATTAATGTTTAACTCTTTAATGGAAGCTAAAAAGCTCAAAGCATGTTTACTTTCATTTATTGAGAAAACCTTACCTTGGAAATATTGCTTTTACAGAAAATATGGATTTTGTGAACCCATAATGGAATTCAAATAAAATAATAAAATGGAATAAAACTCTATGAATCCTTGAAGAGAAATTGGTATATTGTTGTAACATATATCTTGAAAATACACCACATATCCAGACAATATCTACAATGCTTTTGTAGTAAAAGGCTCACCTTAGCATTAATTCATATCTTCAAAGACGGACCAGAGCACACAGCTTTCAGAGCTGACACTATGCCTTGGTCAAACACTGCTTTGATTGAATGTTAGCTGTCACAGGTTAGATCATTGAGGTGCTGACTATCACTGATTTCATGACACAGGAACAAAGCACCAAAAACCACAGGCAGCAAAAATGCACACATGAAAATAAACAACAGCTCTGTATTTTTTAGACCGAATTAATAAGATGCCAAATTGTTTATTTATTGTTTGTTAATCATTTCATACCCAGCACTTTGCTCAAACTTTTACTCCAAATCTTACCTTTGACATGTTGTTTTACGGCATTTATACAAACGTACACAAAATATGCCTGAAAAGATATGCTATTTATACGGAGTCTAAAGATTTTAAATTATGCATGGGTTTGACAAGAGGTGGTGTTGTCGCTTTTTATACGTTACTGATGTGTAAATTGCTCAAAGTGAATTAAACAGAGTTAAATTACATTCATTTAGCAGACACTTTTATCCATGATTTATAAGTGAGGAGCACATCGTTGGTTATTGTAGGGTTCAAAATCTTTCCAATAGGCACATCCACATGCAGGCTAGTAGCTGGGGATCCATCCAGAAACCTACTACCACCCTACTGGGTTGAAGCTGTAGCTTAGGGAGGAAGTTGTCTGTTTTTGTAAAATATCTGGAAAAAAAACATGTACATTGCAAACTGGTTTCTCACTGTCATCTGTAAATAAAATTTAAGTCAATATAATGATCATGAATGGAAGAACCAATGCATAAGAGTCATGTGTGAATTGCACTTTTTTGGAATGAGATGCAATGTGGTGCAACAACAAATCAAAGAGTTTCTATTGCTTTAATATATCCATATCCATCCATCGATCCCTTTTCTATGCCCACTTATTCCAATGCCAGGTAACAGGCTGGGGCCCATCCTAGCAGCTACTTGGCAAGAGTTAGAGTACACCCTAAACAGGGTGCAAGTCCTTTGCAGTGCCAACACAGACAGACAAACAACCCTTCATGGTCATCCTCATTCCCAGAGAATTCAACTTCACTTGCAGCTTCAAACCAAGAACCTCGCTAAAAGCAACAACGCTAACCACCACGCATGGTATAGCCCGTTTCCCCCCAAATATTTGAGACACAATTATTTTGCTAAATAGCTGTTCTGTAGGCCTATATCTTTTAAGATGGAGTATGATAGTATCCTTCTGCTTTCCATACTGTAAAGGGAAATACAATGTTGCAGTTAAAACTGAATTGTTACCTAACTCTATAATCACTCAGACTTTGTTTGCTGTTAGCTAACAATACAACATAAACAGTTTGTCAGAGAGAACTGTGGCATTGTTTTTAATTCGCAACAATTCCCATATGTAATTTAACATAGTGCAGGCCTCTTTCGATAAGCACCGGTGCAGTTGTTCTCTCTTTCTTCTGCAGCTCTCCTGAAGAGAAAATAGAAAGTTGTGTGAATGTTCTATGCAAATGTTTAGTGTATTAGCATACACACTTGTAATTAAAGCATAATTAGAGAGACAAATGGTGCTGTGAAGCTCTGCGCCTTGGCTCCAGAGTCTGTTTATCAGCAGCCTCTTGTTTAGTCGGCTAAAACAGGTTTATATGAAGCAAGCGCCGCCAACTGCTGCATTAATTGTTATCATTGCCTTGGAAAGCAAATAGGTGCCATAGCGCTGCAGACAGTGAGAGGAGAGAGCTGGAGAGGGAACGGGACAAATTAGTGTGGAAAATGAGAGTGTCGAAATTGGAGAGGGATTAGCACAGACGATAATGAAGCAATTAAAGAGTAAGCGCCTAGCACTCAGGTGCCTTTACTGGGCTGGTTCACTCCAGCTGCTTTCAGACGCTCCAATGCAAATATATCCCCAATGGTGAGGGGAGGTAACACTCTGTCCTAATGCATCACCAGTATCGAGTGAGATGAGAGAGTATAACATGACATGCTGCAGTGTAATGTAATGTGACAAAATACCACACAATGGGACACATTGGGACAAGGCAAGGTAGACAACATGACACTGGACAATACAACACAAGAGGATACAATAAGGCAAAATAACAGTTGCAAGGAAATTAATTAAATATAGTGCACAATACTTTGAAAACCGCATCCATTCATCCATCCATTTTCTGTACATGCTTATGGGTCATGAGGATCTGTAGCCTGTCCCAGCAGCTTTTAGACTAGAGGCAGTTTGCACCCTGGACAGGTCCTCAATCAATCAAAGAATTTAAAAACTATCCATATTCAAGTGATCTTGTAACTCTCTTCTCACAGTGCTAAAGTACTTTTGATGTTAACCAGAAATGAAAAACCTACAACATGCTGGCCTGTTTTAATGCCTTCTTTATTTAAATAATCAGGACCAGGTGCATTATTCTATATATTACAAAATTTCCCAAAGGAATTTACTTGTACTTCAAGCTCAGCCAGATGGTGAATCATGAAATAGGAACCAAACAAAACCCATTATTTTTACAAAGATGTTTACAAACGATACATGTTGGAAAATTCCAGTCTACTGAGAAAAGGTCATGTGTTTCTTCTCTGTCACATTTATAAAACTATAGGTACTTATAAGAAAATCTTATCAACTTTGATAAATTCTACATATCCTTCAAGCTGGGCCTTTATGGTGAATAAAATTCAATTTATTTTCATTTTCATTTCAAAACAGTTTTCATGTCAGGGCCATAATTGCACTCACTAGACAAAACTGGGATATGCACACACAACAAATAATATAATAATAACCGTAATGATAATTAAATGAATAATGCAATAACAGAAACAAAGTGCAATAACCGGAGAATGTAATATGAATGTTGTGTGGTATGTTTTCTTATGTTTTATTCATTCAATGTGACCTTGGTATTATTTGAAAGTTATTGTTTTTTAGGATTGCACTTTTTTAAAAATGTTGTTGTATTTGTACAATGACATTAAAACAATTCTCATTCTTATTTTTTCGGAAAAACTGTTCCTTCATTTACCATCCGAAATGGCTTAATTGGCCACTTGTGTTCAAAATATTTGTGGAAATGCAAATATTAGACTAGATAAAACTACCCCCCAAACCCTGCCTCCCATCTCATCTCTTACCAAAAAACAAACACAAGTAAAAGGGAATAAAGTAATATAATACGAAAGACAACACCCCCAAAGTTTAAACTGCTGAGATGTTGGGCTACGAATATTTTACAACAGAGGAGATATTTTCAGTAAAACACCAGCAGGCAGCCCAGCACTAATCATGGCAGAAGTAGCAGGAGCCAAAGGTGGGAGGAAAAAAGAAAGTGAGAGGAGAGAGGAAGGGATGGGGGGCTGTCTATAGCAATGCCAGACATCCATGGTTAGGGGTAATAAAGCCCTTCTCAAAGTCAACAGTTCAGAAAGTCCTTTGTCCTCCTAAAAGAGCGTTTAATTTTTAACACAAACTTGCACTTAGGTATGCATGAACTTTGGTAAAATCCTGAGACATGTGTATAAAAGGGTTTAATAGATGACGGTCATGTGCTCTGCTGCCGGGTAATGATGTCAGCCCCTCGATCTCATTCCCTCTCTGCCTCTCTTTTGGCTTCTTTGATAGAAGAGGGCCTAATGTAAATTTAATTTGGAGTGATGTATGGCAGGGATGGGTGACTGAGTGGGAGTGCGGCATAGGGTTTTGGGCAATGTGAGGGTTGAAAAATGTGAAAAAAAAGGGGGCTAAGGTGGACAAAGTAGAGGAAATGTAGGGTTGAGGCGGTGGGTTGATTGATCTGGTGACGGGTGGGAAGACGGGAGATTGTGTGTTCGGGGGAGTAAGATAGGGTGTCTAAAGCGTCTCAGTAGGGAGAGCAGCTGGATTGGGGCGCTGCCACTCTGCCAACACTGTCTTCTTTAAGCAGGATTAATGACGATATATGTGCAGGGTTCCATTATGTTTGAGCACAACAGCACACACATGCATACACTCCCATCGCCTCGCATGCTCTCCGTGTCTGATTTACAGAGACATCTTTAGCCCCTGCCATGCCACATTTACCCTCAACAATGCAAATGGGAGGGCTGGTTGCTTTTGGTGTCCAACAAGGGGGCGACATCTGAATGGGAGGAGGCTAAACACTCCCCAATTTTGTCTCCTGAAAGACTCCCAGCCCTTCACTCTTTGTTGGCCTCTTGTCTCTCTTCAAATGAAGTGGACAAATGCTAAATCAATGTTTTTAATGTTGCTCATCACCATCTTTATCCCCCTCTTTCATTGTTTCCTAACAGATTGAAAGGATATTGATGACCATGGCTGTCAGGACTGCAGCTATCAAAGTTCCTCCTCGTCCTCGATGTCCTCTGGGAATTTGTCCACACTCGCCATCCAAAAGACACATTTTCAGTCCAACCTATAAGGGTGTAGCTGTTCTAGAAGAATATCCACCCTCTAGCATTTGAGTTAATGTTGCAGATTTTCTTTAACTATTTCTCCTTGTGCACTCAGTGAGATGAAATCCTGACACTACATGTGGACCTAATGAGTTTCTGTGAACAATTGCTCTAAGAATTGTCGTGAGGTTATTAAACAAAACATGGAAATTGCAATTATCCAATGTGGAAAGCAGATATTGCTTGAGCAATAAGGCCTTGTTCATTAAGCTGAAATTACTTGGTCGATGCACAGAGTGCAAGGAAGCCCGAATTCGGCCTTTGTCTCCTTTTGATAAAAAAAAAACAACTTATATGTCTTTTTTAAATTTCATCTTTTTATTTGTTTTATAATGTCTGAATTATTGAGAAACCTTAATGATTAACAATAGGCTGTACTACTTCTTCTGACAATCCCGAGTTTCATTTGTAATATTCTTTCCATTTAAACATTTAAAAATTGAAAGAACACAGGAATAAGTTCAATCTCCCTATGTTGACAGCAAGATGATCACCATCATCATCATCTCTAGCTCCACAGCCTGCTGTAATGGCGGCTGGGCAGAGGAGGATGAGCAGGGGACGAATGAATAGCGAGTGGTATTCATCAGACCAGGGGGAAGCGGCAGCCAAGATCCAATTATACATATTCATTAAGTGATAATGATATCATGGTCTTTTAACTGAGAAGAAAAGGGAACGTAATTGAATAATAACAGTTGTACAATCCCAGAGGATCGTACCCCCCTCCTCACATTCCCAGCACCACCACACAGACACGGTGACCCCTCAAGAGGTGGGGAGCAGGAGGGAGGGCAGAAAGACTGAGGAGCAAGGATTGATGGAATTCTATTACTCCCTGATAGATTTATTATGAAGGCCTGAGTGGACTCTCTGCACCACTTTGTCACTCACACTAATCAGCGTTGGGGAGGAAAGGGGGGCAACTCCTGCCCCTTTTGTGTGTTTCTTCCCAAGCCCCCTCCACCCCTCGCCCCTGTCCTGCCCTCCTGGCCATCACCAAAGACAAGGTTAGCAGCCGTCTGACAGGCAGACGCGGCGGGTGGCCATTTTGGATCCCTGTGAGCCGAGACATCGCCGCAGCAAATGGGCCAGCTGAGCTCTCCTGACCTCCAGGGTGAGCCCTTCATTTGTTTACTAATGGAGGGCAATGTGCAACACCATAAGGATGGTGCGTCATGCAGAGATCAACAGAAATCATATGGCAGCCTTTTTTGACTGCTTGCTGCCTCCCTACAACCCCCACAAGTGGGAACAAAACAATTTGTAAACACTTAGCATGCTGATGAACATGTCACAAATTTCTTTTTTTTTGTCTTGGCTGATATGGGAGAAGACATAAGTGTAGCATTCACTAAGGTGTGTATTTTCATGATCACTTAAATAAAGTTGATGCACAACACAAATTGAATTATTAAAGATGACATATACTGACTGATAGTTTAAGTAATAGGTAATGCGAAAATGAAAATAACCAAAAAATAACCTCAACGATGATCATTTTTTTCACATTTTCCCTGAAATGTTAAGTAATGTAAATTACTAAACAGATCTTGTAAAATAAATCTATCCATCCAGCCAGCCATTTTTCAAACTGTAATCCAATTCAGGATTACAGGGAAAAGATAAATCATGATGAAAAAAATGGACTTGAAAAGTTAATTTAGAAAGCTAACCCTGAAAAGAGTTGTTTCGATGAAGCCCCATTTCTGTAGCCTTTATAATAGAGTTCACCATTAATTCCAACCAATAAAACTGGAATAATTGAATTGATTCATGATATAGTCAGGTTTGAAATAATACAATCTTCCTATAAAGTGTCTGTGAAATCAAATTTCATGTCTAATCTAGTTTTCATATGCCTTCCCTGCTCCATTTATATGTCCTTATCACATCCAACAATTATACTTTTAAAGCAGGTATTGTTTGAAGTAATCCAGAAAAGGCTATTAGTAGATTTTTCATTAAAAGTGTGACTGACTCAAATTGCACTCGGCCTGTATACGTTTTTTGTGTCCAGTAAAACACTATCTCATATTTTAGTTCCCAATGATAATAAATCACAAACACTGTGGCAGAGAAGGTGTACAACGATGGTCAGTGTCTGTTTAGATTTCTAGTGCTGACTGGTTATAACTGGTTTCTTGACTGTTTCATGGGACCTATCAGTTTATAAGCAATGCTGAGCAATTTCATTTGATTACCAACTAATACATAAACTGACAGATTATATACATTAAAAGTTATGAAACATTTAGGAACAATCAAAAACTATGCTATTTCTTTATCTGAAAAACGTAATGTGAGGATAAGGTTCCCTCTTGCAATTGACTACATAAGATGAAGATGTCAGCATAATTTGTTAATTGACTCTAAGGTAAACTTTGACAGCCTTAAAACTGTGTTCCTGACTCATTTGATGGCACAGTACCGTTCATGATGCACATTTCTTGAACCACGCTGGCCAACAGCCTCCCAAGGTTGAAAAATGACAATTCATAACTTTCTGCAGGGTGATTTTACACACTGCATCACATGCTAGCAAACAGACGATGGTGGTTTAAAACTTGCACTGTGTCTGATACAGCAAAGAAAGACAAGAAGACATCAGAGGAAGAAAGAAGAGAGAAAGGGACAGAGCAAGTTATAAGAAGAGTCAAGAAAAAGACAAGCACAATACAGGTAAGATGCAAGATGGATCCCATATTAGCAGCACACAGGGGTCATGTCACTGAGAAAAGTAAAAAAAAAAACATTACAGGAATTATGGTATTTAAAAGTTATGGTATTCAAATTATGCTATTCTAAAGTTACTTACTAATATCCACTGAGTGGCATTTTTTCCTCAAAGAACTGCTTAAAGTTGCACCACACCAGCTAGCAAAAGGTTCACGGACAATTAAAACTTAATTCTGCTAATTTGTAGCTCTTCCTTCAAGTTTAAACAGGCGATTTGGCTGCCAAAAGAAACACACTCCCATCACCACATTTTCCAGAAAATACATTTTGAATCCATTGAGGCTTTGTGTTGCTCATAGTGTTATTGTTTAAGCAACTTGTAAAAAATTTGATGTGTTCTATAAATGGATATTTACAAAGAATTATTACTGTTTACATTGTTGATCCACATGGGTTTGAAGAATATTTAACTTATCTTTTGTCATAATGTAACCATGTGTGTCAGACCACCCAGTCCTGTTTAAGTCCTCAAATTTGTATATGTTTCAACTTTATGTGTTTTTGTGTAATGTAATTATAGCTTGATCACAATAATAGGATCTCATATTTAATATGGACAGTAACCCATCAACTCTATAGCTTTCTCCTGTCTGTGTGTAATGTTAGTGCCAGGAATGCCAAATGATCCTATGAGAGATTGGGTAATGTGCAGTTTGTTTGATGTGCATTTGCCAATCAATGACAAGCTTTTCCTCAAAGTTCTCTCACTGAGCGTCCCCACCTCCCTCGGGTGGTCGTGCATTGTCTTTCCACTCTACTGTTTACACCCATGCTCCTTTGATACAAACGTCTATTTGTTTTCCGAGGCCTCGGCCTCGTATACCGTGAGGCAAGATAAACATTTTGAAGCTTCATAGGCATAAATAATTGATTTATGTCACACAGCAGAGCACGACATCCCCACTTCACACAGCTTCAGCTGTGCTTTGTTTTGGGTTGGAATATAACTGAGAGGACAATAATGTTTACCTTGGTGGTATTGCAATTAACAGAAGAAAACAGTTGCATACATGCATCTAAGGCTGTCTTGAATTAAAGAGCAATCACGGACAAGTAAAACTCTGCTTTTGTTTATGTGTGGTGACGGAGAGCAGTAAACAGAGCAGGCAGAGGAGGGTGAGTGATAATGTCTCTGATGGGACAGGCACACACTTCTTCACACACACAAGATGGTTCAGATCTGCATATCATCTGTGTCTATACATCAGCGTATCTTCTGCTTCTCTCTTTTTTAAACAGATTTTAGATTTGTCTCTGTCCTTGCAGCTTCTTATTTCTGTCCTGTCTGTCTCTTTCTATCCGTCTCTCTCTCTCTCTCTCTCTTTCTGTCTCTCTCACACACACACTCATATTCACACACATACAGAAATTCTCATTACCTCATTAGCTGAGGCAGCTCTCATTTAGCTCTTTAATGACGGTTCTAGATGAATGGGCCTGGTGCTGATCCCAGTGCTGTGACTGGATTAGTGATAATGACTGATCTATTGGAAGTGTGACAGCCTCATCTCAACTCTCCACAGGTCTCATCCTCTAGCCTGGGGCCAGCCAAAGTGAGTTCCACAGGTCAAGTCTGGCTCCTCAAACACCGTTTAGCCCTTTATGAAATGAACCCTGCTGTTCAGGTCTGTTTCACAGTTTCACAGTGCTTTACAGAAAAGGTGAGATTTAAAGATAAGTGAAAACATATGTAGTGAGCATATAACATTGCATACATGTGTCTGGCTTTCTTTGCACCATCTTTGATGCTTTTAATGTATTTTTTAAATGACTTTGAATTGTCTTCTTCATTAAATTTGCTAAACAAATAACCTTGCCTTGCCTTGTATTATGTAATACATTAAAATAAATAAAATTATTCATAAACTTTAGTTTTTAAACTTGCTCAGACTGAAATGCTGTTTTTGTCTAATGTTCTTTCTTCTTCATTTCTCTTTTGTTGTTAATTGTAGGTTGTGTTTCTAATTTCTGCACTTTACAAAAAAGGTCAGAGCAGACTTCGCTGCAACACCCTGACAGCCCTGCAGAGCTCCCTCATGACAGGCTCCTTCACCCCAAAATATGAAGGAGTGCTATCACAGATCCCTCTTTCCTGCAGAAGTTAGACCATATAACATGCCCACAGAAAACTAAAATACACACAATTCACAATATAATTATGACACAATATTGTAAATAAAAAAACATTTCTTTTAATTCTTCTCTTTATGTATCAACAATTTTGTTTTTAATTGATCTTATCTAATCTTATCTTATCTTATGTATAAATTACCTCAAATTATTATCTTTTTAAATACAACTTTCCATTTTCATATGGTTCAACTTGACATAGTTTGGAATAAGAAGAAATATATTTTTTCTAACATGACACTCAATGCTGGAAAGCCTAACTCTCCAGGAGACAAGGAAACTGGCAGATAATTACCATGGTGCTTCAAAGTCAGAGAGGTACTAATCCGTCCTCAGGGATCACATACAGTCACGGTCTCACTCCTGTTCATCACACACCCACTCCTGTCAACTTACTCTGTATGTGTCCTTCAGAAAACTGAATCTTCAACTTAAGTTCTCTGTTAGCTTTTGCATGCATACTTAAACATACTATACATATTCATGCCATGTGATACAATGTGTAAAGTGAAATACCCATAAGGCCAGTTCAGCTTACTGATCAGTCTCTCCATTGTGCAGTAATTTTCACCCCAAGGCTGCAGCTCAGCCCCTACAGTCAGTACTTCATCTGATCCATCAAAGCTGCTGGTCAGCCTGCAGTTCTTTTAGACTGTGTCCAGTCTGAAAACCACAGGAGACTGGGATTTCTGTCTGGAATCCCCAGGAAAACCACTGAGACCCACTGAGAACAAGGCAGGATGAATTAGTTAGGGCTATTATTGTGTTTGAGGTGTTCATTAAGACATTATTGAGTTGAGACTGCAACGACTGAAAGTGCAGCTTTTCTTTCTCTCTTTTTTGTGCAATGTATGGTGTAATCAGGCCTCCAGAAAGTAAATTGTGAATGCTTGAAGAGACAAGACATATCACAGACACTTCAGCCCTAATCTACTATTGTATGATTTTAAAAATCTACCAATTTATATAACACCTGGCTAACCCAGATAATTCAAACAAGGGGTGAATAACAGTATCTGATTCAAAACAAATACTCTTAGGACCTCATAATTTCATCATAGAATATTCATGTAACTTTATAGCTGTTGCATGCATGAGTCTGTGGTCAAAAAGAAATGGGGAATTTTTACCTGCATAGGAAGCCAACCAGGGGAAAAAAGGAATTGTTGAGGAAAACACAAGTCACTGAACATATAGCAACTTTTTCGTAGAATCTTGTACTATGAGAATAATGTGAGGTTTGAGGAGAACAGTGATGTAGATGGAGTCTTTTTGTTCCCTAGAACGTACAATTTGAAAGAACAGGTTTTTGGAGGATTGCTAACTGTTGGAATGAGATTCTACGGCCTGGGCAGCTTGCTGTCAGTGGTCATACTTTCATCTGGTATAAATGGAATGTGTTCACAAGCGGATAGTACAGATTTAAACACATTCATTTTTCACTGGCTAATGTCATCCTGCAGATTGGGACATTGAACACTGATACTTTTAACCATCTCCCTAACATCGCTCTTTATTTAAGGCCATTGTTAAAAGTTTGTCAGTTTCTGATATTTGACAGTAAAGATGTAAAAATATGTAGTAGTTTGAATTAAACTATTTTCTAACTGTCAATGAATAATTTAGTCTGAGCAAAATAAGGCCCAAAATATATAAAATGAATAAGTTGCACTGATACTGATACTTTCAAGTCAGACAGTATTCACAAACGACCTTTCTTCATCTGCATAGGAGTATTGCATTAGTGAAGAATGGGACTGTACCAGAATGTCTTTATCTGTGGGGTGGGGGGAGTCCATAAGGATATATAATATAATCCCCTCCTTGCCTTCTCCTTCCCTGCGCGGTACCCCACGGTGTGCAAGCCCAAGGCAGTAGGCGCCCTGGCTCCTGTGACTAGTGGGTTTGCTCCCTTCAGCAGCACCACTCATCTCCCTCT
The DNA here is from genome assembly GCA_036024015.1 of Craterocephalus amniculus. Classification (NCBI taxonomy): domain Eukaryota; kingdom Metazoa; phylum Chordata; class Actinopteri; order Atheriniformes; family Atherinidae; genus Craterocephalus; species Craterocephalus amniculus. The sequence continues at coordinate 1,552 of JAVQJG010246761.1, read as the reverse complement.
TTAATGTCATTTAGCTGCGGGGTGGCCAGCGCCTCACTCGGCCATTAATCCCATTCCAAATGCCATAACATTTCCCAAAAAGCCCCTGCTTCTTAAAGCCGATAATTAGAATGTCTATTTAAAGTTCACCGCTCTCTTTTGCCGTTATCAATTAAAAGCCGTTTAAGGGAGATCGGTGGCAATAGTCAACAAATTAAATCTCTTCCTCGCTCCATGACGTTAAGTCCAGAATGCATAATAGGGGTCAAAAAAGGCCCTCTGAATATAGAGGAAAATTTTGAATTTCCAAGTAGTTCTGCTGAAGAGAAGAAAGGTCGTAACTCAGTGTGACTGGCTATAGATGCAGTAATTTGTGAGATTTTTGGAATGGCTGCAACATCATGTGATATAATTCGATACAGGGGAAATTTAGATGTATAAAAGAGGCTAAGTAAGGTTGTGATTAACATTATCAAAGCTTGGCTGAAAAGGCTCCTAACGTCAACTAACCAATAATGCAGCAAACACACAGGACAACATTGTTTTTAAGGAGATCAAAGCAGATGAAAAAAATAATAATCAAATACTTCAAATTCCTCTTTTCACTAATTATATTTGTGCTGGAAAAATGAATGTTTGGGTTGCTGGAGTCGTGCATTCTCTCCTCCGCTGTACTGTACTGTAAGCTTCTTGGAAATAAATTCATAGCTTGCAGCTGTCGTACTCCCATGAAAACTGACTTTGTTTTTATCTAAGAGTTATTTATTAATCAAACATCCTGTCAGATATATTTAAAAAAATCATTAACGAGCTTGTAATGGTTTGTCACATGATTTACAAGGCTGCAAAAGCAAAATATTGCTTTTAATTTTAGCCAAGATAAAGAAGTACTGAGGACATGCAGGCAGACAGAAAATATATTTTTGAGATATTCATTTGAGGGCGCCGTCTCATTACTGGCTGACGATGATACATTAGTATCACACACAGGAAAAGGATCATTTTCCAGTGGAAGCCCAAACCTTATTGTTAGGAATGTACCATCTGGATCTCAAAAGGCTTTTCTCCCACATCTATCTTCTCTGGTACATCGAGAGTCTGTATGGGGAAGCAAGACTGATTGGTGATGAATTATGTATACTTTTAGGTAATTGTTTTATTTGTCATCATGTTGCTACATACCCAAAATCATTAACATAAGTGTGTGAGGGAAATTTATTCACTTCATATAGATTTGATCATGTTCAATTTAATTTTTTAATGTGATATGAGTCAAATACTGAGATGTATGTTAAGTTTAAATTTTGTGTCTTTCTTGAATTAATCCGGCAAATAACTGTTTAAAATTGTGACTGTTCCCCTTTTTTGGGGGGGTACATGACAACCCTGAAGAAAAACTGTTAAAAAAAAGAATAAAAGAAAAGTCAACATTAAAATGTATTGTTACGTGTTGTTGCTTTTGTTTAATAAATTATATTTAAACATTTACGCTTGGCGGTGGTCTCCCAAATATGTTACGGTCCCTAAATGATAACTGGCTCGAAAATAAAGGGACCCATAACATATATGAGAG